>JBBPBX010068015.1:0-14794 GCA_038048925.1 Garcialebias charrua | reverse complement strand
ATATATATACTCCCCAGGGACCTAGGCTAGGATCCTGTTTGTGGACTTCAGCTCTGCATTCAACACCATCCTTCCTGCTCTGCTCCGAGACAAGCTTTCTCTGCTCCATGTACCTGACTCCACCTGCAGGTGGATCATTGACTTTCTAACGGATTGGAGTCAGTGCGTGCGGCTGGGGAAAACTGTCTCGGACACTCGGAGTCTTAACACAGGATCACCACAGGGCTGTGTACTTTCCCCTCTGCTTTTATCCCTGTACACCAACTTTTGCACCTCCAGTCATGACTCCGTACAACTTGTAAAGTTTGCGGACGACACCACCCTCATCGGGCTCATCTCAGATGGTGTTGAGTCTGCCTACAGGAGGAAGGTGAATCGGCTGGTGACCTGGTGCAGTGACAACAACCTGGAGCTTAATGCCCAGAAGACGGTGGGGATGATTGTGGATTTCAGGAGAGTTACAGCCCCTCTATCCCCCCTCACCCTCAACGATACCCCCGTCATCACTGTGGACTCCTATCGGTTTCTGGGTGTGAGCATCACCCGAGACCTCAAGTGGGAGCTGAACATCAGCTCCCTCATCAAGAAGGCTCAGCAGAGGTACTTCCTGCGGCAGCTGAGGAAAGCCAAGCTGCCGGCCAAGCTGAAGGTTCAATTCTACATGGCCATCATTGAGTCCATCTCTTCTCCTCCATCACAGTGTGGTATGCCGGGGCCACTGTCAGGGACAGACAGAAACGACAGCGCGTTGTGCGCTCTGCAGAGAAGGTAATCGGCTGCAGACTCCCATCTATCCATGATCTGTACACCTCCAGGACCGTAGGGCGAGCTGGTCGGATTACAACTGACCCTTCTCACCCTGCACATGGACTCTTTGAACCACTCCCTTCGGGCAGGAAGCTTCGGTCCATTCGGACCAGAACCTCCCGCCATAAAAACAGTTTCTTTCCATCTGCCGTCAGTCTTCTGAACATTCATAATCATGTTACTGTATAACTCTGCCTTGATCATTTATCACTGGCCTAACCAGTGGTGTAGTCTACATTTTTGTAGTGGGTATACTGTGCTTAGAGACAAAAACCTGTCCGGAGGACCTACCGGTACTTATTTTTTCCTTTTTCTACCTAGATTACTGAGATGAATCAGGACATTTAGAGACAAAAATGCAATGTAGTGCAATGTAATTGACAATTTATTTTGAATTTTAAGCATATTTAACATTGCAAAATGTCTGTGATGCTTACATTTTAATAAATGCACAACAAACCTGAGCCTGATGACTGGATCTTGAAGGAGGCCCACTCCTCCGATATGGAGACCCTCTTTTCAGTCAGGACACCAGTTGACGTTATGGTACTGCAAACAGCACATCCTGCAGGAAGTAAATAAAAATTGTCATAATTGTATATTTTTTAATATTTCCTGATACCAGTAATAATACTAGAATCTACTGATTCACTAGACTGTAAGCATGTGTCGACAATTACATTCATTATTACCTTTCATTATTACTTGCATACACTTTTGCATTATGACCAACTAAAACGTGAAAATGAAATGATCACACACACACACACACACACACACACACACACACACACACACACACACACACACACACACATATATATAATTTCTCATGTAATATACTGTACTAAACTTTTGAAAGATATGATTATCAGACTATTTTAAAATTATCAAGTCATAATATGTTAATGTTGGAAATATATCAATTAAACCTTATATACAAATTGGTTCCCATATTTTTTTATATTTACCTAATTTTTTGTTCCTCCATTCCAACCAGGGATGTCTGTTTTTAAATTCCCGAGCCTGACTTTCACTCCACAAGGCTGGCCAATTTGGATCTAAAAATGAAACAAGGAGTTTTAAAACAGAGTAAAAAGCATAGCATTTTGTTGATTATTGGAGTGACAGACTTTGTCACAAACAAATCATTTTTATATTCACATATTTATTTATATGAAATGTTACTGTAAAATTCTGGACAGTAACCGTGTTTCCATCAAGGTTTCTTGATGCGCATTTTGGAGTTTGGCATCAGAAAAGGTCGATAAAAACATGCAGTTACTTGCTGCTTGAGCTAGCTTCAGCTAACTTGTACTAGCCAACACTTACCTGGGGAAATGCAGATATCAACCTCATTATGGCTGGTTTCGGCCGTCGAACTGGTAGGTTCTTCTAATGTTGTCTCTGTAGCTTCGGGTTCAGCTGGTTTATAAAAACATTCAAAAAGTGTAGCTTGTTTCCTTTCCATTTTGAGTCTGTCGTCGTTAGCGAAAATGCTCTACCTACACCGGTGTCACCGTCTGTCGCCCTGCATCCCGAGCAGCCAATCATAAAGGAGCTTCTTAAGAAACCAATCACAGAGCAGAGAACTATGGTAGTGAGCTCAGCTCAGCCAATGGCTGTGAGCCTCACGTACAACAGAGGAACACGTAACTATGGCAACCGCGAGAGTTGCGGCGCAGTGAAGAGTCCTTATGAGCAGCGAACATAATTTATCTTTATGCAACGCGTGTTTATTGTCACGTTACGTATCATTGGGCACATTTAAGTGGTTATACGGAAATCCCCAAGCTTTTCTAGTGGGTATACGGCGTATACCTGCGTATCACGTAGACTACACCACTGGGCCTAACACTGTACATCATCACTCCATTTATCTTCATTTAGCACCATTTGTCACTGCCATTTATTGTGAATATTGCGCTGTATTGTGTCTATTGGTTAATAATAATAATAATAATGAATTCAATTTATAACGTGCTTTTCATTAGTGAAAATCTCAAAGCGCTGCACACATTGAATGCTACACACATTCATACACCGGTAGCGGCAGACTACTATGCAAGGTGCTTTCCAGTCCTACCGGGAGCAACTCGGGGTTAAGTGTCTTGCCCAAGGACACAACGACATATGGTGTGGGGAACCGGGATTCGAACCGCCAACCTTCCGATCGGGGGACGACTGCCATTACCACTACGCCACGGCCGCCCATGGTGTGTACATATGTTTTTCTTCTATTTTACTACACTTCTTATTGTTGCACCTTTATGCCAAAGCAAGTTCCTAGTCAGTGAATTTTATTCATTGACAATGGCAATAATAAACTGACTCTGACATTGATAATTATTTATTGTAACTGATTTTTGCATTTTGAATAATCTTCCTTTCTTGTCTTCATTCCATCTTTTCTGCCATTTTTCTATTTCTTTTCCTTACCCTCTCCCTAATGGTATATTAACTGTTATTTAATTTAGCTGTTATTTAATTATTTCTCCTTTCAATGCTTGTTTAGCAAGTTTATCTGCTCTTTCATTCCCTTCCACCCCCTCGTGTGCTGGCACCCAACAAAACTGTATATCAATTCTACCTCTGTTTTTTTTTCTGTTTTTTTTTAGACATAGTGGACATTTCACGAGCCGCCACTGACGTCAACCCTGTCAGAATTAAACCATTTCTCCAAACTCAGGTCATTCAGAGACCTATCTACAACAGGTAAGATATTGGTGTTCATAATACTTCCACAGAACCCCACTTCAAAAGATCTGAAATATCTCTTTAAATTTCAAAAGTTTAAATTATTCATTGGGAGCTTGTTCCTGTTCCTATTATTGCTGACTCATGAGAAAGCCGAGCATGTTTAGTTTATCTTAAACTGAGCAGATCTGTTTCCACTTTTGTAGTGGCATATTTCTACAGTAGCCCAGGAAGGACAAACCTAACAACATTTCTGGAGGTTTTCTTACACACTTTATACGGAACTCCACTGAATTTTATTTTACACATTGTCATGTTTAGTATCACGGCAAAATTAGCAGTTTTTTAATTTAAAGGTTCAGTATGTAATTTTTGGAACACGCTGGAACTTTAGAAAATTTTGAACAGAGGCACGTTTCTGGTCCCTCCCCCTCAGAGCCATATATGGCTCTGTTCCCCCTCGCTGAAATTCAGCTCAGCAGCAACTTCCTTTGCTCTGCCTCCACTTCATGTCCTGTCGCAGCAGCTGTGAATTTCTGTGTTCATATTGTAACGACCCTGTGTTTGGTTCTGCTTTGGGTCCAAGTATTTCTGTGTATTTGTTCAGTTATACATGTACTGTGTTCTGTTGAGCTGTTGTGATTCTGTTGTCCCCCGCCCTCATGTGTTGGACTGGTCGTGGGGGCAGGAGAGGGGTAGGAGCAGGGAGGAGGGACCGGGAAAAGAGAGACGAAGAAGAAGCGTCTGTGTGTGTGTGTTGTTGTTAGCAGGCAGCTAGCAGTGTGTTCGCTCGCGTGTGTACCGCGTTTTCTTTTGAGGCGTGAGCTGCAGCCTCGGTAATAGCAGCTCGTCCCTGTTTCTGAATAAACCCCGTTTGGCTGGACTCCGTCTGCAGTGTTGGCGTCATTACATTGGTGTCAGAAGTAAACCAACGCTACCGAGCTGAGTGAGTACTACTGGCTCGTCGCCTCCACCCGCGACAGCATTATGGACGGAGCGTTCTCCCGAGTGAAGCTTAAAGCGGAGGGAGAAGAGGAAGAGGAGGCCCGGAGAGAGGAGCTCGCTAAAATAACTCAGGTGATGGCTGCTCTGCGCAGCTCTGCAGCGAGCATGGCTGCCGAAGTAGAACTGAGTACCGGCGGGGGGGCGGGTCCGTCAACGCCATTTTCTCCAAGCGCGCCAAAAGCCTCACATGGCGGCAGCCATGACAGTTACGTCGTCCAAAACGTCACCGTCCCGTTGAAGACGCCCAAGTACTCCGGTAGGTCCAGCTGGGAGGCCTTCCATGCACAGTTTGAGCTGCTGGCTCATGCAGGGAGGTGGACAGCAGAGCATAAAGCCCTGCAGCTGGCTCTCTGTCTACAAGATGATGCACTGGACTGCTTGTTATTGTTAAGCTCAGAGGACAGAAAAGACTATGATGCACTAGTTGGAGCTTTAAAGAGGCGGTTTGGACAATGTGTGCAACCAGACATTTTTAAAAATAAACTCTGCAACAGGAGCAGGTTGCCGGGTGAACCCCTGCGTGTTTTGGCTAATGACATTGAGAGCCTCACACGCAGAGCCTATTCACACATGCAGTCAGGGGTTCAGAATGAACTAGCAAAAGATCAGTTCATCAGAGCCCTGGCACCACCGGAGCTGCGTGTGCAGGTTCAGCTGATGCACCCCCGATCCCTGCAAGACGCATTGGACTTAGCAGTGGAGAGAGAGTGTTTGCTGGGAGTAGCAGCGGGAAACGACCTGAGAGGACAACCACCGGCATGCAGATCTGCGGAGGGGGCAGAGCTGAACCAGGAGAAACCTGCTTGGGTCTCGGAGCTGACAGAAATGGTCCGAGCGGTGGCGCTACAGTTGACGCGGGACTCCTCCGCACTCCCAGCTGTTTGTTGGGGCTGTGGCCAACCGGGACACCTCCTGAGGCGGTGTCCTAAAACAGTCAAGATGCAGGGAAACGACACGGGGTCTGCGGGAGGGAGGAATCGCAGATCCCTACTGTAACCTCCACACCTTCATCGCCAGTGGGCGGGGGCCGACAGCTCGAACAGGGGGCCCGAGCCCAGAATTCCTTTGAAACGGACTCAGCCCCAGACCAAGCAACCAGGGTTGTGGTGGTTGGACGCACATGTGTTGGGGACTTTTGTTATGTCCCAGTCTCTGTGGAAGGGATCCCATGCACGGCCCTGATTGACACTGGCTCCACGGTAACGCTAGTGAGGCCTGATGTAGTACCAGACTGGACTCGGATCCAACCCACCACAGTGCAGCTGCGCACAGTCACTGGGGACATGGCACCTATGAAGGGGAGGGGGACAATGACTGTTAATGTGGGTGGCCGATCTATCACCCACCCTGTGTGGGTAGCAGATGTGCAGGACATGTGCATATTGGGGCTGGACTTTTTAAGGGCTGCGGGGTGCCAGTTGGATTTAGGTGTGGGGACATGGAGTTTTAAGGAGGGCCCTCTCATTCCACTGTTACCCACAGCTCCTGATCACGCTCTTATGGGTCCTATGGCCCGCTACATGGAACCTCAGGTCGCAGCTGTCAAACACACCTCCCCTCAGCCCAGCCAGATTGCTGCCACCATGGCCCCCGCACCTGCGAGTCCTATGCCCCCAGTGTGGGTGCCCCAGAAGAACCGAGACTATGTGTGGACTGAACAGTGCCAGGGAGCGTCTGGCCGTCTGCGGCAAACTCTGACTGAGCCCCCAGTCCTCGCTCCTGCAGACCCCTCCCTCCCTTTCATCCTCGAGATGGATGCTAATGGCGTGGGGGCCCGATCCCAGCAGAGTGACTCGGTAATCTGCAGAGGGTTGCAGGTGGTCGGCACAGACAGCTGGAGGCACCAACAGGAACAGGACCCCGATATCCAGCCTGTGTTGCAGTGGGTGGAGAGACAACTGAAGCCACCGTGGGAGGAGGTTGCTAGGCTCTCGCGGGCAACTAAAAGGTTGTGGTCCAAGTTTGAGGCTCTGCGTCTGGAAGACGGGGTGCTACAGAGGTCATGGAAGGACCCCTCCACGGGTGAGGAGCGGTGGCAGACTGTAGTCCCAAAAGGCCTGAAAGACGTAGTCCTGCAGGGCGTGCATGGAGCGTCTGGGTCTGGACATTTTGGCGTTACAAAGACTCTACGCCGCCTCCGACAGGGGTTTTACTGGGGCCAGTACAGGAGGGATGTGGAGAACTTCTGCCGCCGTTGTGACTTCTGTACAGCACGGAAGGGGTCGACAGGTCGGTCTCACACCCGCCTACAACAGTTTGTTTTAGGAGCCCCGATGGAGCGAGTGGCCGTGGACATCATGGGCCCCCTACCATGCTCAGACAGCTTAGAGACAGCCCATGCAATTGCCCTGAGGCAACAGGAGCAAGCGGGCATGCGCCAGAAACTGAACTATGATGCAAGAGCGATGGGCCGACACTTTACTCCAGGAGAGCTGGTCTGGGTGCACAACCCTCGTAGGAAGAAGGGACGGTGCCCGAGACTGGTCAGTCAGTGGGTGGGTCCCTGCAGAGTGTTGGAGCGCCTGGGGGAGGTGGTCTACAGAGTGCAGATGCCCCAAAACAGGAGAAGAGTAGCTCTGCACAGGGACAGGTTGGCCCCCTATGCACCGCAGCCCCCAGAAGGCCAATGGTCGGGGTCTCGGGTGTGTCCGCCAACGTCCCCAGAAGTTTTATCACTGCCGTCGAATGAGGTCCCAGCCGCAGAGTCGGGAGCGCTCTGCTGGGAGCTCGCCCACGACAGACGAGGAGGGCTCCAAGACGGTTCGATGACTTTGTTTGTCCCCTCGTGGGCGAGGGACTCAGTAGTGGGGGGGTAGTGTAACGACCCTGTGTTTGGTTCTGCTTTGGGTCCAAGTATTTCTGTGTATTTGTTCAGTTATACATGTACTGTGTTCTGTTGAGCTGTTGTGATTCTGTTGTCCCCCGCCCTCATGTGTTGGACTGGTCGTGGGGGCAGGAGAGGGGTAGGAGCAGGGAGGAGGGACCGGGAAAAGAGAGACGAAGAAGAAGCGTCTGTGTGTGTGTGTGTTGTTGTTAGCAGGCAGCTAGCAGTGTGTTCGCTCGCGTGTGTACCGCGTTTTCTTTTGAGGCGTGAGCTGCAGCCTCGGTAATAGCAGCTCGTCCCTGTTTCTAAATAAACCCTGTTTGGCTGGACTCCGTCTGCAGTGTTGGCGTCATTACAATATGTTAATAAAACTTTCTAAAAAATAAAATAAAAACATGGAGCGCTGGTCCAGCACACCAAAACACCATGAAATCTGCTGAGCCCCGTGCAGCCACGTTGAACCCGAGTTTAATTCGCTCGTGACAAAGCAGACTCAGCCTCTCTTCGGTCTCTGTTCCTATGTTTGGAAGATTTGAAGGCCTGGATGGCCCTAAACTTCTTGAAACTTAACGAAGACAAAACAGAGGTGGTGATTTTTGGCAATTCGACTGAAGACTCTCTGTCCGATTGCTCCTTGGCTCAGTATGTCCGGCCAGTTGTTACAAATCTAGGGGTCAAGCTGGATGCTGGTCTTAGGCTGGAGTCTCAGATTAAAGCAGTTGTGAAATCCAGCTTTTTTCATTTGAGGCAGCTAGCCAAAGTAAAAGCCATCCTTCCTAGACAGCACTTTGAAACAGCAATCCATGCATTTGTGACCACACGGCTGGATTACTGTAATTCACTTTATGTTGGTATTAGTGATCTGTGTACTTCCCAGCTTCAGAGGGTTCAAAATGCAGCTGCACGACTCTTAACAGGTACACGAAAATTTGATCACATTTCCCCTGTTTTGGCATCTTTGCACTGGTTACCGGTGCGTTACAGGATTCATTTTAAAATACTTTTATTTACTTTTAAAGCTCTAAATGGCCATGCCCCTCCATACCTGTCAGAGCTGCTGCATTACTACACACCCTCTCGTTCGCTCAGGTCAGCTGACCAGTTGCTTCTGAGGGTACCGAGGACAAAGCGCAAGCTTAGAGGGGACCGTGCTTTCTCTGTGGTAGCTCCTAAGCTCTGGAATGACCTCCCATTAGACATAAGACAGGCCTCTTCACTTGCTGTTTTTAAGTCTCTTCTTAAAACCCATCTTTTTTCTTTGGCTTTTGGTACAATCTGAGATGTTTTAACTTTGTTTTATTGTTTTATTGTATTCATAATTTATTATTTTAGTACTGTTTTTAGTCCCTTCCATTTTATGACTGTATTGTATTTTGTGATTGTGTGTACAACACTTTGGTCCTGTTGGGTGCATAAAGTGCTCTATAAATAAAGTTGGTATGGTATGGTATTCATTTCCTTATGATTTCTGTCATGGACTCAGCGAGGAGGAAGCGATCACTTGACTTTTGGCAAAAAAACAAAAGAAAAGTCCAGATCAGGGATGAAGAAGGGGAATTTAATACATTTGTGTCACATACAAAACAGTTTTGCATCGCTTTGCAATTATTTCAACGAGAACCTGCGTGGCCGCTGCGGGCTCGCTGCAGGCTGGGATAGGGGGCGTGGTTTAGGGGGTGAGAAGTGAGAAGCTCTGTTTTTATTGGCTGGTTAAAAACTCTGTTTTTATTGGCTGGTTAACGGCGGGTCACTGTAACTTTTTAGAAATGCTTTTAGAGAAGCAAGGGGACAATAGTTATTTTCAGAGATTACTTGTCTAAAATCAGTCTGTCAGGAGGTAGTGACAGAGTGAAGAAATATGTTTTAAAAATATTGTTAGAAAAGTTACATATAGCTCCTTTAAGGAAATAAAATAATAATAAGAAAACGTCACACTCCTGTTTAATTTATTTCTATTGTTGGTTAGAGCTGAAAGGTTGATTTGGTTACCTCTGACACTTTTGGTTAACTTCTTAAAATCCTACTTAAAAAATAATGTACAATGTTGCCACTTACAATTTTAACAAAACAAAATAATACAAATGGTTTATATCACTTGTGACTTTCTGATTACAAATCATGTATAGTTTTGCTACATTATTTACAACGTACAAGTGACAATAGTTGTATTTGGGTCATTGAGAGCTGAAGAGGTAACTAACAGCTGCTGGGCGTGGTGGTATTTGATATAGATTTTCTGATCGAACAACGCTGCTCTCTGGTTGTCCCAGAACTCCAAGTTGCACCTGAGAGTGATTTCACAAAAAGTCCAGAGAAAGAATGTAACGTAAATCCAAAACAAAAACAAGTAGAAAACTGTGAGACAACCACCCCCCACCCCCACCCCCACCCAAGCAAAGTGTTTTTCTGCCTCAAACATCACTTCGTGTTTTTTCTCTATATCAGGGGTCACCAACTTTTTCGAAACTGAGAGCTACTTCGTGGGTATGGAGTCATACAAAGGGCACCAGTTTGATGAACTCTTCGGAAATAATTACCGTAAATTGAAAGAAAAAAAAAAGTATAATAAACATATTTTTAAGAACACATTTTTAAGATAGACATTTTAAAATATATATAAATACAAAAAAAGAATAACAACTGAATAAAATGAAAATTTAAATGCAGCTTAGTAGTGAGTTGTTCTATTTTTAGAACAGGTCCGCGTGCACCTCAAATGGTCCTTGGGGGCACCCGGGTGCCCGCGGGCACCGTGTTGGTGACCCCTGCTCTATATGGTTCTTTTTAAATCACTTATAAAATTTCTAGCTGACAGAAGCTTATGTTGTAGTGCTGATAGCTCGTCTTCACTTTCTTCCAGGTTTATCCTGTTTTCATCTTAGCTTTGTCAGATTAGGTAATCCACTGGATGTTTTACAAGAAGGTACAATACAAGAAATGCTTTCCACCACCAGCAGACTCCTGAAGCCGTCTCAGATCTTTTAACTCTGAACATTTAAACCTGCCAGCATACCAGTGCAACAGGTTTCTATCCATGAAATATAAATATGCTTGTCCTAATAAATATATTAATATCTATTTTTTACATAGTTTGTTCAGTTCAGAGTGAACGCACACAACCAAACATGTCGACAGGTGTAGGGTATAAAAATAGGAGGAAAAAAAAAGATCAAATCCCAATGCTTGTTGGCTGCAGGCCAACAGGGATTGTGAGGCAGCTGAAGCTGATGAAGACCTTTCCAATCGGATGAGGCAACATGATTTATAAAGAGGTTGGAACATTCCAGTCTGCAGTTGCTCTTATCCTGAGTCACGTTATGCACATTTTGGTGATTTATTCCCATTCTTATGCTTCCAGAACAACAACAAGAAAAAGATTATGCAATCTGAATTTGTCTCCAAAAAGCTGTTTGGTAAAAACCGACATGTTCATCTTGTTGAATGCAAGCAAGACATATTCCTTATTAGTTTTCCATGATTTAAAAGAGATGATAGAGATTCTTGTGGCGAGGCTTATCCATCTTTGTCCACCATTGTGTCCTTTGACAGGTAGACCACCCAGTAGACCATGTTAAATGCTCCAAAGGACACTGGGAAAAGGATTCGTGCATATTTATCTATTTTACTGGTTCCACCCATGCCGGCAGTGGTGGGCTGGGAGCACGGTGTTTGCTTTGGCTCCAGTTTGTTGCCCATCATCTGAAGGCGCTCCAGCTTGGGTCCCAGCAGTTGCTGCAGCGATGAGGAGCTGGCGTCCTGCTTGCACGGCGTCCCTGCCATCACATCTGGAGTGGAGGCCGCTGCCTGAGGCGTGCCCTTGACTAGCTGGGCGGAGGAGGAGGCCACGCTGAGCAGGCTCTCAGACTTGGGGCTGGAGCGGGAGAGAGTGCAGGAGCTGCCGTTGGCACCCCCAACGGAAGGCCTCAGCGACTGTCCTCGTCCCAACCCGGAAACATTGGTGGTGGACTGGGCTCTCTGCTG
This sequence comes from Garcialebias charrua, assembly GCA_038048925.1. Classification (NCBI taxonomy): domain Eukaryota; kingdom Metazoa; phylum Chordata; class Actinopteri; order Cyprinodontiformes; family Rivulidae; genus Garcialebias; species Garcialebias charrua. The sequence goes on along the minus strand of JBBPBX010068015.1, from coordinate 3,480 downwards.
GGTGCTCGTCTCCTGGTGGGAAATATAATTCAACCGCTTTCTCAGGGAACCGTTGGTATCAGGAGTCTGTTGGAAAAGACCAGAAGAAACGTTTTGTAATTGATTAAAAATCTTTTCAACACAAATGTTTTACAGCAGTCTTTTGTGTTTTCAGGTAAGTACTAAACGGTTTCTCAGTAACTGGAGATATAATTTGATCAGCTCTGAAGACATTCTTAAAGCCCTCCGTGAGCTGTTTCATAACATTTAACAATTTATTTTAATTTCTCTTTACGCACTGAATATGTATGTTCAATACAGCAGAGGTGATTATAAAAAGTAAAAAAAAAAAAAAGATATATGGCTAAAAAAATTATCTTTTTACTTTTATTTTGTTGGTGAGTGGGGAGTGGCAGAAAAGACTTTGGTGAAAGGATTCAAAGCCCAAGAGAAGAAGTGTAAGATAAAAATGACAATATTCAGCTAATTAGATCATGGATTACTGTTTTAATCTATTATCCATATTTTTCAGGACTGAGAGACAGCAGAAAAATGAATAACTAATGTTTTCCTCATTAAAAAGTAGGTGACAGCACTTTTGTGAGATTGTGGGTTTTTTATGATATTATAAAAACAACATTTTTAAAATACAATCACTGAGATCCTGAGTTCCTTTAGGATGAACTCCATGAAATAATATGACGTGGTCGAAAAATTCAACAGCTGAAATTATTTAAAGCCATTGAATTTATCCTTTAAGTGGAGTTCTTTTGAAAGGTAATGGACATTCAAAATTCTACCTGTTGTACATAACGCTTTGAACAACCTCAGTCTGGGGAAAAATATAAACCTATTATGGTTTATACTTAAATTAAGAAACTAATGGGTAGTCTGAATGGGGCAAAGTGGATTGCTGCCATCTTAAAACAACTCAGAGCTCAAAAATCTCATAGCAGTTTACATCAAAGGCTGTTAAAAACTTTAACATTTCTCTTAAATTCATGCTACATGGTTTTTCCGGCAGAAATTTTGATCATTCCTGCTGGAAGTTCTACAGCTAACACCCACAAACAGCTGTGACCTCTAAGTAAATAACAATGTGAAACTAGTAGCTATAAAGCTTTTCTCCTGTGAAATTATTAACATTTGAGTTATTTTAGGACAGAAGCAATCTATTTAGTCTCAGCCCTATTGAGACTAACTATTACTGTATCTGTCCATTCCCATCGAAATTAAACCTATCTTAGCTTGTTTAAAGAGCACTCTACAGCAGGTAAGATAATAAATTGTAAAATTGTTTGTAATCTTTTCACAGATGTCTACTTTAAGACATTTGATTACATTTTGTAACCTGAACGCCACATCCTTCACATGCAAAATGTAAAGAACCACATTAATTTTATCATTAATATCCTGTACAATTAAAACATCAACATTTGGGTGTGTAAGGCACCATTAAAGATAAATAATAAAAACACATTTTTCTGTGACATATAAAATGTATAGATGAAAATATAATGTTGCCAAAACCCAAAAAATATTATAAAGCTCATATTCAGTTGATTATAAGCAAACAGTTTTATAGTTCAAACAAGAGTTGTAATTTTAAGATATTTTATATATCAGGTCTCTCTTGTACAAAGTAAATGAGTCCCTGAGGTTCAATGGAACTAACCTGTAGAAATAAATGTTGAATGAATAATACTCTGATGCATGCTCAATAATCCAGGTAGAAAAATCTAAAAAAGCTAAGTCTGGTCCTCTGGACATTCAAAAAATAAAACAAAACAAAGCAACAAAAAAAATGTAGAAACGTTTCGTCTTTCGTCCGAAAGACTTCCTCAGTCTGAGTTGCTGTATTCAGCTCAGTCTTATAAATGATGAAGATGTTCACATCCTTGATAGAGAGGAGCGATGGTTTGAGAGAGGAGTAAAGGAGGCCATCTTTGTGAAAAGAAACCGTCCATCATTAAACCGGGGTGGAGGCCTCCGGGTTCAACTGTCTCCCTCTTACAATGCTGTGATTGCTAGTATCACTCAGCCCTCTGTGAATAGCAAACAACCATCAGGGTGCTAATGATCCATTGTTAGGCTGATGGCCCTCCTTGATCATGTGAGCAACTGGTTTCAGGCTGTCATCAGCCAACTGGTTGTGCAACACTGTGAGAGGGTGCTATTTATAAGACTGAGCTGAATACAGCAACTCAGACTGAGGCCCTGTTTACACGGACACTGTGTGGGGGAAACGCAACTTTTGGGTATGTTAATTAGGTTGAAAGTTTTGCGTTGACATGGGCGAATTCTGTGGATACGACTCTCTCCCCCCCACCACCCCGTACTCATGAATTTACTGTAGTTACCATGCTGGGCCTGTAGATGGCGCTGTGATTTTTGGAACCTTCACTACTGCGCACGCGTGCCACTGCTGCCTGAGGTAAACAAACAGAGCACACGAGGCAGCCTGTTTTCCTCTCTGGCTAAAAGTTCAGCTAAACTACAAGTTGTTGTCAACAAGTTAACAACAAGTTAAAGCTGGAATTTGGACAAGAGTCAACAGATTTGACACCAAGTGTGGGACCTGCTTCATCTGCGCACCAGTTGCTGACTGACTGGACCGTCCGGAACCGAGTCAACATGTCTGACTTTAGTCCGTGAGAATCAGCTGATTTACAGCAGGGCTACAAGGTAAACCATGTTCTTAATAATGTTTCCTTGTGTTTAGTTCGATCACAGAACAACCAACTGAGGTTTTATTTTTATTTTTTTCCTGCGAGGTCGAAGCTGTTCCACGAAGCGGACCGGCGGTTCGGATGTGGGTCCAGTTTCCACCAGGATGAAAACAACAGAGTCCAGTTCATTAAAGTTCGGTTAACGTGTTTTTAAAAGTGTTCAATTTAATTCTCAGTGTTTGTGACATGAGTTTGTGGTGTTGAATAAATAAATAAATTAAAAATCAACCTGGTGTCTTCATTTTCAGCAGCATGTTAGGCATGACGTAACGAGTCCAGATAGCTTCATTTAGCTCAGATAAATGTAAATATCTCCCACGCTAACATAAATACTGTTTATTATTGTTAAACTGTTAATATATAGCACATTTAGTATGTTATAGTGCAGCGTGACACGTGAAATGTCCGACTGCCTCGTTAACAGACAACTGGATCCAGGCAGCTGGCTCTCTTCCAACACAGATGCAGGTAAGGTGTAGAATAATTAAATATGAGAATCAAAATATATTCCATCAGCTATAGTTCAGAAAGTGGTGCGTGTGTCCACTGTCCAGTCCACCGCCATTGTTAAAATGCCGGCTGTCTGCGCGTGCGTGCTGCGTGCATGTGTTCAAACAAAAGCTCCACGGGAGATGTTTACATTATCAACGGGGGGTCAGCGAAAAACTTCCACCTTGAGAGCAGGGTCAGAAAAGTATCGGTGTCATCGAGGGGGGCCAGCGGTGTCGTGTAGGCGATAAGCAAAGTCGCAAAGAGAAAGTAGCGGTTACAC
>JBBPBX010068014.1:5840-19254 GCA_038048925.1 Garcialebias charrua | reverse complement strand
ACAGCCCCATTTTAACTTTTTTTTTAATCTTTGTCTATACAGATCAAAAAACTGAAATTGATTTTAAGTAACACAGAAATGTTCGGTTTTTTAAATAATGTCAGTTTTTCTTGTCATCTGTTTGTTTTCATTGCCAGTGCTGGGGAGATGGACTGCGTCAAGTGACTGATGAATGCACCTTGTCTCAGCGAGGCGCGGCGGACAAGCAGAGGGTTAAATGTGAAGGAAACACGTGTACAACAGATCCTGATATCTTCAACAGGCTTCCTCCAACAAACCCAGATTTGGATAGACAATATCATCCTTGTACAGATGTGCCATTTAACACTTCGCTAGATCTTAGAAAAAGCCAAGTGGAGCTGGGGAGTCCTGAGTTTACTACGCACTTAGCTTCACACAGCAGTGACTCCTCTATCCTCTGTCAAACTAAAAGCAGCTTGGACAGTGATCAGACTCAAAACGACTGCTTGGGTTGTGATCATGTGCAACGTTTGACTCTCTGCTCGAGCCCAGAGGGAGACAAATCCTTTGGCAAAGGCAATGGGAAGCTGATACAGAAAAAGCAGGATACAATAATACCGGCTGAGGAAACTTCAGCAGATGGGGTACAGGAACAGCGCATTGAAGACAACGAACAGAGTTTTCTCACTGCAATCAAGGAGATAACAGATCCCAGCACAGCTTTAGTAAACATATCTTTTCACCCGCTAGATCATTTTGTCATCTCAGAGAAAAAACGTGTTGCATGCCTCTTTTTAGATATAAATGATCCCTTTATACCCAGGAAAGCTCCACCCATCTTGACACCTACAAAAGTTGAGGAGATTGGGTTGAAGATGCCTCACAAAACTCATAAGAATCCTGCAGAGAGCAAAACACGCTTGAAAAAGGATAAATCTGGTGGTCACCATCATACTGGGCAGGCTTCCAAAAAACAAGAGAACACATCTCATCATGTTTCCATGCAGCAGACCTGCAAACAGCAAGAAAGTCATCTCACAACTGGAGAAAGTCACATTAGCGAGAGCAGTGAATCTGTGATTGAAGTCAAGGATGCTAAGATTATAATTGAGACCAGCATAGGAGGGAATGAGAAGAAGCTGCATGGTAAGAAGAAAAAGAAACAGAGTCAGGCTGCCACTGTCAAGAATGAAGCAGAGACATCAGTTGATGTGGGGAATGGAGCAAAACCAAAAAGTACAATGGGAAGGGTGGACATGTTTGAGGCCAAGTTTGGGGCCAAAACCGGAAAGGCTCACAAAGATGCTCATCAGTCAGTCAGTACTGAGAAAAAGTCCAAGCAGCCAGATGAAAAAGTGCCCCATGAAGAGCAACCTCTGCACCACACAGATCATAAAGACTACAAGACCAAAAATTATTCCCACCCTCCAAATGACGATGTCATCAAAAGGAGACGGGTGTCAGGAGATAAAATGGGGAAAATTGTTAGCTCCTTTGAGTCTAAACTACCAAAGACATACGCTTCAGTCAAAGCAAAGGAAGAAGAGACCCAACGGAATGTAGGTGCAGCTCGCAAAAAAGCATACAGTGAGGTGGTCAAACAGAAAGTCCCACCAAAGGAAGGTGAGGAGACTCATCAAGTAGTTTTCCTCTGTTTGAGAGCAGTTGCTTTATATACAATGCATCATCTCATATGGTATCATAAATGTCCTGATTCTGCAGGGCCTAAGGTGGTGCAGCCTATCCAGGCAGTGTCAGTGAGCGAGGACCATCAGAGTCTCTGTCTGTGTTGTCAGTTTTCTGCAGTCCACTCAGACTACACCGTGACCTGGAGCAGAGAGGGGTCCATCCTGGCTGAGAGCAAAAGAAGGTATTTCCTTTAATTCCCAATGCATATACAGTATACAATATACATAAACAGTACATACAATTGTTCCATTATGAGCAGGTGTTTGGTAACACCATGCACTTTTAGCGTGGGAGAAGTGAGTGCCAGTCGTTTCTGCCCATCAAATATTGTATTTCATATATCCTCCCAGGCTTTCGCTCCTTTCTGTTTTCAGCTTCTGTGCCCCTCTTAATGTGTGGTGTTACATTTCTTTACGAGGTTCCCAGCCTTTTTTTAAAATCACACCCCTACCCTGGTTAAAACTCAGTCACTGTCACCATGCAGGATGTAATATGACACACAAAAAATGTGATTGAATGTTTTTGGCTGCAAATGAAGATAAACCAAAACCTAAAAATGTCAGGCTAAACAGGTGACAGACAAACAGATGACTAAGAATGTCTGATCAACTCTAGAAGAAATAAATAATCAGAAAACATACTGATAAGCCTACGGGAAAGACAAACCAAGAAAAGAGCAGACCATACCAGCATAAAGTTCACAAAACCCCCAAACTGTGACAAGTTGGAGAACAGTCATTACGGTACCAGAGTGGATTGCTGTTGTTTTAATATACCTTCAGTCTTGCTTGCCAATCAATATGAATGCTATTTTGTAAGCCTGCACTTCTGAATCAATGCCATTTCATGAAAAATGTTCTGTTATTTGCAAGTATTTACAAGTATGTTCGGGCTTCTATTGTTATGACATTGTTTTATGTCATGCATCAGGGACATTGTTTTACATTATTAGTGCTTAGCGTATATCTTAGATCTTTTTTTGCTTCTTGCGTTCGATGAAGGTGGACACTTTTCCCTCTCATTCCTTCCCACTGCTTCTGCTCTTTGTCCTGTGAACCTTCAGAGCCTCGAATTGTATATATTCCAAATAGTAAATTATGGATCTGGTCAGTTGGTCTCTCAATGCAAGTTATCAAATGTTCTCGACAAGACAACAGGCCCTCCTGCCCTGATGGAACACTTGCAGCTGGATACACAATGGATTCCTGGTGGCCAGTGGCGGCTCATGAAATGTCCACCGGGGGGGCTATTTCTAAAAAAAAACGTTCCAAGTTCAAATTGTGTTTATTTATCAAATGCAGATTAACACAAGGTCATCAGTACAATTAAATGCTCAGGATGAAAAGAACCAATTTAACTCACTAAAACAAGAAAGAACAAACAAACAAAAATACTAAAGCATGCAATAAAGGTACAAAAAGAAAGTACCAACAAATGAAAAAGTAATTATATTATTTACAAGGTCCTAAAGACATAGTAAACAACAACGTGGTAGAATTTCAACGGTGCAACAGGATTTATTTAAATGAATAAGTATTTCAAGGTTGTAATATAAGCTAAATACAGGAAGTCCTCGACTTACGACGTAGATCCGTTCCTACGCAACGTCGTAAACCGATTTTCGACGTAGGTCGGAAAATATGTACATACTACACCATATACATGTACAGTAGTGTATTGCCAAGCATTTAGCCTATCCTAACACAGTACCCTACATAATTATCAAAAAACACATATGTTTGGGAGCCATAATGAAGGGCAAAAAGAGTTAATGGCCTACTGGGATGCAGGTGATGCTGTCCTCAGTCCATCCTCCGTATTCCATATTCCGTTTATGACGTAAAACCGCGTTCACAGTACAGTACAGTATTCCTCCACCGCTGCACCGCGTACAGTACAATATTTTCCGCGCTGCTTTACGACATTTACGATGTAAAACCGGTCCATCCACCGTATTCCGCATTCCATTTACGACGTAAAACCGCGTTCACAGTACAGTGCAGTATTCCTCCGCCGCTACCTTTACGACGTAAAACCGGTCCATCCATCCATCCATCCATTTTCTTCCGCTTATCCGGGGTCGGGTCGCGGGGGTAGCAGCCTAAGTAGGGAGGCCCAGACTTCCCTCTCCCCAGCCACTTGGAGCAGCTCCTCTGGGGGAATCCCAAGGCGTTCCCAGGCCAGCCGAGAAACATAGTCCCTCCAGCGTATCCTGGGTCTTCCTCTGGGTCTCCTCCCGGTGGGACATGCCCGGAACACCTCACCAGGGAGGCGTCCAGGAGGCATCCTAACCAGATGCCCGAGCCACCTCAACTGGCTCCTCTCGATGTGGAGAAGCAGCGGCTCTACTCCGAGTCCCTCCCGGATGACTGAGCTTCTCACCCTATCTCTAAGGGAGAGTCCAGCCACCCTGCGGAGAAAACTCATTTCAGCCGCTTGTATCCGAGATCTTGTTCTTTCGGTCATAACCCAAAGCTCATGACCATAGATGAGGGTGGGAACGTAGATCGATCGGTAAATTGAGAGCTTTGCCTTTTGACTCAGCTCTCTCTTCACCACGACAGACCGGTACAGCGCCCGCTTCACTGCGGACGCTGCACCTATCCGCCTATCGATCTCACGCTCCAGTTTTCCCTCATTCGTGAACAAGATCCCGAGATACTTAAACTCCTCCACTTGGGGCAGGACCTCCTCCCCGACCCGGAGAGGGCACGCTACCCTTTTCCGGCTCAAGACCATGGCCTCGGATTTGGAGGAACTGATCCTCATCCCGGCCGCATCGCATTCAGCTGCAAACCGCTCCAGTGAAAGCTGTAGATCACGAGCTGATGAAGCCAATAGGACCACATCATCTGCAAAAAACAGAGAAGCGATTCTAAGGCCACCAAAACGGATCCTCTCAACACCTTGGCTGCGCCTAGAAATTCTGTCCATAAAAGTTATAAACAGAATCGGTGACAAAGGGCAACCTTGGCGGAGTCCAACTCTCACCGGAAACGAGCCTGACTTACTGCCGGCAATGCGGACCAAGCTCTGACACCGGTCGTACAGGGACCTAACAGCCCATATCAATGGGCCTGGTACCCCATACTCCCGGAGTACCCGCCACAGAACCCCCCGAGGGACGCGGTCGAATGCCTTTTCCAAGTCTACAAAGCACATGTAAACTGGTTGGGCAAACTCCCACGCACCCTCCAGGACCCTGTTGAGGGTGTAGAGCTGGTCTAGTGTTCCACGACCAGGACGAAAACCACACTGCTCCTCCTGAATCCGAGGTTCGACTATCCGACGGACCCTCCTCTCCAGAACCCCTGAATAGACCTTACCAGGGAGGCTTAAGAGTGTGATCCCTCTATAGTTGGAACACACCCTACGGTCCCCCTTTTTGAATAGGGGAACCACCACCCCAGTCTGCCAATCCAAGGGAACTGCCCCCGATGTCCACGCGATATTGCAGAGTCGCGTAAGCCAACACAACCCCACAACATCCAGAGCCCTAAGGAACTCAGGACGAATCTCATCCACCCCCGGAGCCTTGCCACCGCGGAGCTTTTTAACCACCTCGGCGACCTCCGCACCAGAGATTGGAGAGCCCGATCCAAAGTCCCCAGGCTCCGCTTCCTCAGTGGAAGACGTGCCAGTAGGATTGAGGAGGTCTTCGAAGTATTCCGCCCACCGACTCACAACATCCCGAGTTGAGGTCAACAGCACGCCATCCCCACCATAAATGGTGTTGGTCGCGTACCGCTTTCCCCCCCTGAGACGCCGGATGGTGGACCAGAATCGCCTCGAAGCCGTACGGAAGTCATTCTCCATGGCCTCTCCGAACTCCTCCCACGCCCGAGTTTTTGCCTCAGCAACCACCCGAGCCGCATGCCGCTTGGACTGCCGGTACCTATCTGCTGCTTCCGGGGTCCCACAGGCTAAAAAGGCCCAATAGGACTCCTTCTTCAGCTTGACAGCATCCCTCACCGCCGGTGTCCACCACCGGGTTCGAGGGTTGCCACCACGACAGGCACCAACAACCTTGCGGCCACAACTCCGATAAGCTGCCTCGACAATAGAGGCGCGAAACATGGTCCACTCGGGCTCAATGTCCCCCGCCTCCCTCGGAACGTGTTCAAAGCTCTCCCGGAGGTGGGAGTTAAAGCTCCGTCTTACGGGAGACTCTGCCAGACGTTCCCAGCAGACCCTCACAATACGTTTGGGTCTGCCAGGTCTGACCGGCATCCTCCCCCACCATCGGAGCCAACTCACCACCAGGTAGTGGTCAGTGGACAGCTCCGCCCCTCTCTTCACCCGAGTGTCCAGGACATGCGGCCGCAGATCAGATGAGACGACAACAAAGTCGATCATTGAACTACGACCTAGGGTGTCCTGGTGCCAAGAGCACATATGGACACCCTTATGCCTGAACATGGTGTTTGTTATGGACAATCCATGACGAGCACAGAAGTCCAACAACAGAACACCACTCGGGTTCAGATCAGGGGGGCCGTTCCTCCCAACCACACCCCTCCAGGTCTCACTGTCATTGCCCACGTGAGCGTTGAAGTCCCCCAGCAGAACAAGGGAGTCCCCAGGAGGCGCACCCTCCAATACCCCCTCCAAGGACTCCAAAAAGGGTGGGTAATCTGCGCTGCCGTTCGGCGCATAGGCACAAACAACAGTCAGAGCCCGTCCCCCCACACGTAGGCGAAGGGAGGCTACCCTCTCGTTCACCGGGGTGAACCCCAACGTACAGGCACCGAGATGGGGGGCAACAAGTATGCCCACTCCTGCTCGGCGCCTCTCACCAGGGGCAACTCCAGAGTGGAAGAGTGTCCAACCCCTCTCAAGGAAACTGGTTCCAGAGCCAGAGCCATGCGTTGAGGTGAGTCCGACTATTTCTAGCCGGAACCTCTCAACCTCACACACTAGCTCAGGCTCCTTCCCCACCAGAGAGGTGACATTCCATGTCCCAATGGCCAGCTTCTGTAGCCGAGGATCAGACCGCCAGGGTCCCCGCCCTCGGCCACCACCCATTCCACAATGCACCCGACCCCTTTGGCCCCTCCCACAGGTGGTGAGCCTATGGGAAGGGGGACCCACGTCTCCTCTTCGGGCTGTGCCCGGCCGAGCTCCATGGGTGAAAGCCCGGCCACCAGGCGCTCGCCAACGTGCCCCTCCTCCGGGCCTGGCTCCAGAGTGGGGCCCCGGTGACCCGCGTCCGGGCGAGGGAACATTGTTTCCATTTATATTACTCATCATAAGGGGTCTTGTGGGCTGCGCTTTGTCTCGTCCCTCACCTAGGACCTGTCTGCCTTGGGTGACCCTACTAGGGGCATAAAGCCCCTGACAGCATAGCTCCTAGGATCATTGGGACACTCAAACCCCTCCACCACGGTAAGGTGGCAGCCCAGGGAGAAAAAAAACAGAGAAGCGCTGCCGCCGGTCCATCAGCCGTATTCCACATTCCGTTTACGACGTAAAACCGCGTTTACAGTACAATGCAGTATCCCTCTGCCACTGCACCGCTTACAGTACAATACTGTATTCTTCCGCCGCTGCGCCACGACGTTTGTGACGTAAAACTACGTAACTTGAAATAAGGCTTTTCATAGTAAATGACCAAGAAGGCACATTATTAATTACTGCTGTTACAATTTTCAACGTCGCTTGAGGTGGTGTTGTGTGTGGTCAGCTCAGGTCCTCTCCACAGGACGACCCACCAGTATGAACAAACCCACATGCAAGGGTCTCCCAATATCTACCTGACCGAAATGGATGCTGCACCACTTTTAAATTAGCTGACAACTACGTGTAAACAATATTTCAATAAGGCATGCATTAATGACTGCCGTTACAATTGTCCACATCGCCTCCAGTCCACAACCAGCACCGGATTCAGCTTGTCGCGGTCTACGGACCGGTCGTCCATGTTTCTACTTGTTCAAAATTAATGTGCCCCCTCTTTCAAATGCGCTGCTGACAGCAAAATAATATTTCATACATAGTCTGATAATGCTTGGCTTTTTCACAAACAGAGGCTTCTAAAATTTGAGAGGCATATTGGTCAGAAATGGCAAATAGGCATTAGATAAAGGGCTTTCAATGAAAACCTGCCTGCAGCCAGCCTGGTTAGTTGAGTCACTGCACGGCTCTGTTCCTAGACAACAACAAAAAAAGGCCGGAAGCACGTGATCGGTAGGTACAGCTCACTTTGGACGTACCCAGCCCAGCATCTTCCCATTCTATTGCAATGTTGTGGAATAACTGTGCATGCGCCATATTTAACGAGAGTCTATGGATAAGATTTATGCGCCCCACGACCGGAAATACATCACCAATCATACCATACCATACCATACCATTTTATTTATAAAGCACTTTCAACAGGAACAAGTCCACACCAAAGTGCTGGACAAACAAACACGCAACAGGCAACACAGACAATGAAGTACAACACGAAAAACATAAAAACATTGCAGATCATAAATAAAACGATCCAATACAAATCAGCTGGCATTGAAAGCAATGGAGTAGTAGTGAGTTTTTAACCGGGATTTGAAAACCGAGAGGGAGGGGGCCTGTTTGATGAGCAGCGGTAACTCGTTCCAGAGTCTTGGGCCTGCTACAGAGAACGCCCTGTCACCCCTGCGCTTAAGGCGAGTTTCTGGAACTATTAAGAGTACCTGATCCTCTGACCTCAAAGCACGTGGAGGGACATATGGGTGTATCAGATCCGAGAGATAGGCGGGGGCGAGACTGTTCAGCGATTTGTAGACATACATGAGAATTTTGAATTGGATTCGAAGATGAACCGGTAGCCAGTGAAGGGAGGCCAAGACTGGTGTAATGTGCTCTCTTTTGCGTGTGCTGGTTAAAAATCGGGCAGCTGCGTTCTGAACCAGTTGTAATCGTGCAATGGTGGCTTGACTGACGCCAAGCAGAAGGGAATTGCAGTAATCCAGCCTAGATGTAATGAATGCGTGAATCACTGTCTCCAGGTTGTTTTTTGATAATATGGGCTTCAGCTTAGACAGACGCCTCAGCTGGAAAAAACAGGATTTGACGATCATGTTTACATGACTGTTGAGTTTCATGGAAGGATCCATTATCACTCCCAGATTTGTGACTTTTTGTTTTTCGGACAGGGGTAGAGCAGAAAGGTCAATGCAGTGGTTTGAGGTTGTGTCATTGGGAAGGAACAATATGGCTTCAGACTTCTTATCGTTGAAGCTTAAGAAATTTAAAGCCATCCAGTCCCTGATGTCAGCCAGGCAGTCGAGCAGAGGTTGAATAGAGCCTGTACCATTTTGTCTTAGGGGGAAGTAAATTTGACAGTCATCAGCGTAGAAGTGGAAGGGTATATTGTGTTTCCGGAAAATAGCACCGAGTGGCAGCAGGTATAAGGAGAACAAGAGAGGACCCAGGATGGACCCCTGCGGAACCCCCCATTTAAGAGCCGCCACTGCAGAAGTAAAATCGTTGATGGAAACACAAAAGGATCTGTCAGAGAGGTAGGATCTGAACCAGTTTAGGGCTGATCCTGAGATGCCCACCCACTGCTCCAACCTAGCAATGAGGATCTCATGGTCGATGGTGTCGAAAGCGGATGTGAGGTCCAATAGGACAAGCAGCACAGAGTCACCAGTATCTGTGGATAGGAAGATGTCGTTAAAAACCTTCAGTAGGGCAGTCTCAGTGCTGTGGAGGGATTTGAAGCCAGACTGGAATAGCTCGGGGATAGCGTGATCCTCCAGGAATCAGAAAACGTTTTTCGAAACAAATAATATAACTCATCACTACCAATAAAATATTTATCCTACACAACTAAAAACATATATACATATGTTTAAAAAAAAAAAATTTTATATTTTTATTTTTAAGTCTTCAATGTAAAATGGTGAACAGCTCCAGAAGTTCCAGTGGGGTGGCGCCCTAGCGCCCCCTATTGGCCGGCCGCCCCTGCTGGTGGCAGTGGAAGATGGTGTGTCTGTCGACATTGCCATTGAGGATGTTGAAGATGTGTACATAACTGGATTTATGATAACAGGATTTCTGCTGTTTGGAGTTGGTGGTTACCTGGCATATCGACAAATTCAAAAAATGTCGGCAGCTGTTCTGGCCATTGTGAAGCTGCCTGGCAAAGGAATATGCCATGTTGTGAACACTCAGACTCAAACACTATGTGAGCTGAGCCGTAAGCTGGATGTAATTTTTGCTGAGAATCCCAGTCTATTTGCAGCTCCTGAATCTCGCCAGCGGGAAGAAATCGACCTTGGAGAAGTTACAAGCTTGGCTCTGTGATACTGACCACAAATATGGCTGTTTGGAATCGCCATTGAGATTTACTAGTAGAACTGTAAGGCAGACAGAAATCAACGGAGTCTGCCTGACCCAAAACAACTGTTGTTATCTGAATCTGCTCCTCCGTGTCAGCCTTGGAAGCTGACTATCTCAAAATTTCCTGGATGTTTTGCGAACAAGATGCTCTGCTCCCCCATCATTCTACTCTAAGATTCTGCCAAGGACAGATGCTCTCCCTCCCTCTCTGCTTTGCTTTGCTGCTCTGTCTGTCTGTGAAACTGCTTCTTGAGCCTCTCTTGCAGATCTTCCGAATAAAAGAAACTATGGACTTATTTGTCCAGTTGGTCCCTCTACACAATTTGATAACATTTCTTCAAAGAGAAGACAGGCTTTAGGCGAGCCGATTTGCCCTGTTGGCACACAAACAGCTGGATATCTCATCGACTTGAAGACTTGATAAAGTGTCTATCTCTGCTGTCATCTGTGGATCTAAAGGACACATGTTTAATTGGATTTATGATAACTGGTTCCTGCTTTTTGGATTCAGCTGGTTGCTGGTTTTATCTTCAATTTAAGGAAGTTTGTCTGCAGCAAATGAGACCCGATCCCGCTGCTTGCCTTTGTGATGGCTTGGTTCTTGCCCGTGTACCCAGACTCAGTTGCCTTGGGCAGAATGGATCAGATCTTGGGGATTTTTACACAGGTACGTTCCATCGGTGTGTGGCCACATAATTTGGACATTTTCAGAATCTTTTGGACCAACACAGACTCAAGGCAGATGTCATTATGTTCTGCTGTACCCAAAACAATTGTGTGTTTATCTGAATCTGGCTCTCCCGGCTGGCCTTCAAGGCCACCTTATCTGAATACGCCTGGAGGACATGTAATCTGACGCTCACCCCCCCCCCATCGGGGAACTCCACCGTCAACCAGAGTGAACCAGCTGAATAAACATTCTGTCATCATTTCAGGACTCTTGGATTCTCATTAGCGTTGACCTTGGCCATTCCCCGACATCCTCGAGAATGTTTACGGATATCATCGTATGAACTGTTGATTATTCCATCCTTATCAGAACTCGAACTCTTACAGTGACCTCGAGATCATCTATAAACATTGCTCGTTGTTCTCGGTGTCTCCCCCATCTGCAGAATATCTATGTCACCATGTGCTTATCTTTGCGAGGTGTTTTTTTAATATTATAATTTTTTTTCTCAGGCATGTAGAAAGATTTTAATAGGAATTTTTTCACCTCCATTTCCTAATGTGTCTAATTTCATTACTTTTTGTCTGTCAAAGCAGATCTCACTTGTAAATGAGTCTTCGAGGCTCAATGTGACTTATCTGTCTAAATAAAGGTTGAATGAAAAAAAAATCCCCAAGGACATCTATGGCAGCTCACACTCCTCTCAACCCACCGCCATTGCTGACCTTCCTCCTTTTGACCCTCCCTCGGTGCGGTAACCCAGGTTGGATGTGAGGTGCCAGGTAGCTGTGATGCGCTCTTGGGCAGCCTTTGCTGGGAGCCCACCCCCATCCCACTTCACCCTCACCCACTCCACATGCATCTTATAGTCATCTGTATGTTGCTTTTTTTGTGCTGAGGCTTTTTGCAATCTCACACTGTGTCCTGTTAGGGATACATTGTGAGATATGATTATTATTATTATTTATTTATTCATTTATTTTTTACTTCTTCTTTCCCTCGTGTTCCTTGTTCCTTATCTAACGAAAAAAGGCAGCGCTTCTCATGAGGCTGCAGCCTCAGGCACTCCCGTCTTCCCATGTCTAAGTTGTTTGGTTGTTTGTGTTTCTTCGTTGCGCTTCAGTGCAATGACAATAAAGGCAGATTCTGATTCTGATTTTAGCGTACCGATTGATGTTTGTTTAGCATCATCTTTTATTATTATTTTTTTACAGCACTTTGGTTGGCCTTGTTGCTGTTTTAAGTGCTCTATAAATAAAATGGTATGGTATGGTATATCTTAGTGCATATCTTAAATCCTTATTTACTGTTTCTTTTTATACTTTATAGTTTTCTATTTTTGGGTGTAACTAGGACCATGTGTACATAATTTTGTTCCACCTCATGTACCACGTGTCAAAACTCATTTATCCCAGTAGCAATCAGGTTTCTTAATGCACACTAATTTTAACACTGTTATTTCAATGTTTTATTGTCTTGTGTTTATATGTGTATGTGTGTGTAAGTGCATATGTATGTATGAAACTGTGCACACCTATTGACTGCAAATCTAATTGCCCCTCGGGGATAATAAAGGAACTTGAATCTTGAATCTTGACTGAATCTTGAATCATGGAAATTACAATAAAATTGACTTGACTTGAAGTACAAATAGCTGCAGCCAATATACAATTATGATTTCTTTAGGAATAACTGTGTAAGGCAAAATGTATTGGTTTCTAAAACCGCATTAGTAAACCCCATGAAGGGCCTTGCTAATGATTGCTAATGGTCTTGTTTATGAAGTTGTTGAGGTTGGAGTCAGTTCACGAATGCAGCAAATTGCTTTTTGTCTTGGCTCTGCTCTGAGGAGCTGTCAGAGAGCTACCTACATAAACCCCACTTTAAAAGATTCAAACTTTTACTTTAACTTGTTTCTTTTGAAGTGGTGAGATAAATTACTGTATACCTAATCATTATACGTCCCATAAAGAGTTATTTTTAAACCAGTTTTGCGTTTCTATGTACAGTAGTTAAACAAAACAAAGCTGAACATATTAATGAACAATATTAATTTCACCTGCATCAAACAATCTATAATTTTTTTTAAAGCAGAAAAGTCATTTACTACCATATTTATACATTTTACTTGTAAAAAATAAAATAAAAATAAAAACAAGTATATTTCACTAGTTTCTTGTCAGGGTTGACCATGTACAGTAGAAACAGAATTTGTTGTAAAGCTTTTTTTCTTAGATTGATGACTAAGAGATTTGTATGTTGCATTTTGTGACTTCACCCCTTTTTATGAAGTGCAGGGGATGATAGCAGAGTGACACTGACCATCACCAACGCCACCCACAAAGACCTGAGCAGGTATGAGTGTCGGCTCAGCAGCTGCCAGGGTTCAATCACCCTGAACTATCTGCTTACATATGAAGGTAAAAGAAAATGTTATCTGTAGGACCGCTGAACAAGAAAAACAAACATTTAATTATGTTTTTTTTTATTAATTATTATATTGTAGTTCTCAGTGAAATTGTCATCCCTGCAACTCCACAGACCGTTTCATGTGAGTACTGATCACCAACGAGTCTATTTACTTTATAAAGTTTTTTTTCTCAACAAATTGCGTCTTCTTCTACCAGCCACACCTGTAGAAGTGTGCAGTGAAGAAGAGGACGCCCACTTCTCCAAGCTCTTGTTCAGGGAGGATTTCCTCTCAGAGCAGTACTTTGGAGAGAACCATCCCATCAGCATCATCACTGAAAAGGCTCACTTTGGAGA
>JBBPBX010068013.1:0-19254 GCA_038048925.1 Garcialebias charrua | reverse complement strand
TTTGATTTTGCTGTGTACAGCTCTTGTGATAATCATCTCATGTACTCATTACATATGCAGTGATTTAAAATAAAAAAAATATTTTCCTCTCAAATGTAGTGGAGTAAACGTAGAAAGTGATTAAAAAAATAAAAAAATAAAAAGAACAGTGGTGCAACTTCCAACACAGAAAGAAAGCACACTTATCAAAAACTTACTTTTTCTAAATGAAACGAGCTCAAGTTAACTGAGCTACTGAGATTTTTTGACCACAAATTACAAGTAACTTACTAAAAGTGAGTCTTAATCACTATTTGATGAAAACTAATTTAAGTCAATTTACTATTTTTAATTAAATACCATGTTTGCATTTACAGTGTAGTCGGATGTCCCGCGAAGAAACACGGTTTTTAATTTTAAACTCACTTTGAAAGGAATTTTCATTAATTTATCCTTTTGTTACAAAAACGAACATAGTTGAATGTTACAAGATATATATCTTGTAACATTTTATGCAAAGTAGAAAGATGATGTCACATACACTTTAAAGGTCCACTGACATCTTTGAACTTTGCATAAAATGTTACAAGATATATATCTTGTATCATTCAACTATGTTCGTTTTTGCAAACAAAATGATAAATTAATGAAAATTCCTTTCAAAGTGAGTTTAAAATTAAAAACCAGGTTTCTTCACGGGACATCCATTCCGACTACACGCGAATGCAACATTTGTGACGTAGGAGAAAGACCGTCTTTAGAACGCCCCTTTTAAATATTCATGGCGGACAAGAAATAAAACAACAAAATTATCAATCCAAGTTAAGATTTGAGCTATTTGTCTTCAGTTTGGGAAGCAGCAAGTTAGATGAGCAGAAACAGCAGGTTCTAATTTAGGTCTGCACCCGTATTTAATTGAGTCTTACCTTTTCAGGAAGCGAGGGATCTCCGAGGGGGGGCAGCTTTATTTATTCCATACTTGAAGAAGGTCTTACATCTTTTGGGAAAGTGAAAAGGCTCACTTGTTCACTGATGATATTAGAACACTCAAATGCGACACAACGTACCGGCATTTTTCAAGTTATACAAAAAAAAGGCGATCTGGCAGAGAATACAATATGTTATCCTAGCGGACGCAGACTGAAGGTTCTTTCTCCTACGTCACAGATGTTGCATTCGCGTGTAGTCAGATGTCCCGTGAAGAAACACGGTTTTTAATTTTAAACTCACTTTGAAAGGAATTTTCATTAATTTATCATTTTGTTTGCAAAAACGAACATACAGTAGTTGAATGATACAAGATATATATCTTGTGACATTTCATGCAAAGTTCAAAGATGATGTCAGTGGATCTTTAAACGTGTATAGTGCATGAATTGAACAGTCGTTTCATTAGTTACGTTAGATGTACCCAAGGAGCAGGACAAATGAGTCAGCTAGATTTGTGGGACCACTCGCAATCATTTCGTCCTCCACGACAATAAAATGCTCTCAGGGCTGAACATGGCTGCATCAGTAGTGTCATCTGGGACGACTTTCAGAAGAGCCACCGGAGTGTCAGTGAGGTCTGGACCATCTGCTGCCTACAAAACACAAATACAAGAATGAGTTCATTCCTTCAAGTTTACTATACTAATTATGCTAATGATGTCTAGACATTACTGTCACTTAACACCTAGGACTTAGACTGCAACTTGGCTACATGTTTAAACCATTGTCTTTGCTTATATCTTATGTTTGTTTCACACTTATCTTTCACATCCCTCAAATAACTGTTGCAGACTAGATTTTGGGAAATTAGGTGTTTTGACAAAGAAATTATTGTTATTTGTATCGTTGCACATAAGTTCTGCAGCGTGTAGGAAGAGAAGTTGGATTATTTTGTTATGTTTACTTCTAAAACAAATTGAAGCTACATATCCACTGTAAACAGAGTCAAACATTATTTTCATTGATCTCCTTTTATCTATCAGTACTTAAAATACCCTAATCTACTTTAATACCTAAAGCTACATTTTCAGTGAATTTAAGACTTTTTAAGAAATTAAAAATTTCAAATAAAAACTAAGACTTTTTTAAGGACCCGTGGGAACCCTGGAGTTTGTTAAATTGACTTTGAGTTGAGCTCCTGGCTGACGACTAGTAAAAAGCCACCATCAACATAGCTCCGTTACTGTGATTCACCATGGCAACAGGGGAAAAACAGGAAGCAAACATTTTCTGGAGGGATAACACATCAACTCAGAGTTCAGAGTGTAGTTAAAGTCTTTTTTTTTTTCATCAGACCAGTGCTGTTTGTTAGTACCTTCACATTTGGATTACTTCCAGCAAATGGCAGGAAGTCTGCCAGCTGATTTTTGCTTGGTTAAAATCAGCTGGCAGACACGTCAGTTACACCACGTGACTTCTGATGAAGATTGCAGCAAGTAATTGAAAAAAGTCAAGGTTTGTTGAACCTCCTTTATGGAATAGTCCTCTGGAATGGATAGCACAGTATTACTTACATTACAGGTCATGAAGAACTTGGAGGCATCTTCACGCAGGTATACAGGAAGTGCATGAAGGATGAGGGCCCGTCTCATATTTACATCATGTTGTTCCTATGGACCAAAAATATCCATGACAATAGTATTGTATACACAAATACAAACCTTTATCATCCAAATTAATAACTTTGTATTGCAAATACTTTAATAACTCCCAAAGGAAAAAACTTAAAATTGTAAATCAAATTTTATGAAAACAGTTTTTATTAGGACTTCCTAAAATTGAAGCTGATTTGAATATGTGTTCATGGCATAATCCCCTAACCTCGGGGCACAGTTCAGGCACTTTAAAGTATGGCTGCTGTTTTACAATTGTTTCTGAATCATGCAAAGTTCAATATTCACCTGAAGGTCATACACCCTCATGAGCTTGGTTAGCTCCTCCGCTATCTTGCCCGTCATGGTGGCCTTGTCTCTGAATAAGGTTATGAGTTTCGGCGTGTATCTGTCCAGCTCCTTGTGCGCAGGTTAACATTGTTGATTCGGTGGAACTCTGCAAACACCTGTACATGGACACAATTACACAAATGTACAAAGAGGAATAATGAACAGAAATGTGAAGATATTTTAAGAAGTTTTCTGTTGGCAGATAGCAAAACAAAGTACATTTGTATTAGGGATGTGTCAGAACCAAGTTAGAAATGGAAAGTTAAATGTCATTCTTTAAAACAGACTGTACAACATTTTATTTTTTTTACCTGTGAATCCATAAGTAGGGCTGGCCATCTGTCCAAGCCGTCTCTCACCTTTTGTACCCCGATAGCTGTACACAAGATGTGCAGAAAGATGATTTATTCATTTTCAAAAACATTTCTTAAATAATACATAATGCTAAATAGCAGGATTTAAATATACCAATTATAAACTAAATTACACTAATTATAGTAGAAATGGAAATGTTACAAAAATGAGCAAGTTATTTATTAACAAGCAAAGCATCAAAATTGTGGGCTTTTAGAATTTCCAATTCGGTTATTGATGGTTTTTGTTGTTAACAAAGTATTAAGAAAGAGTCCAAGTGATCAAAATTTTTTTCCTGTGGACCCCACATTTCAAAATAACACATAAAATAAAACCAAATTCACTGGAAGTATTTCTAAATATATCCTACCTTAACGGTTTAGAGATGATCTCACAACCACACACTTGAACCTACGAAGAAATACAAACACAGGCTCGGTCAGCATCACGACACATTACTGTATGTTGTTCAGCATTTTTCGTTTCACGCTAGTACACACACCCACACGAGATGCATGCTAGTTTGCTAATGCTAAGCGTGCTGCAAGATAATAGCGCCGTGCTGAAATGCGCCCAGGAAATTTAGTTCCGCTGTGCACATATTCTCCCGTTAAAAACATTTAATAAGAGAAAAAATAACCGAAACGGTAAGCAGGTGGACCGAACCGGCGAACAGCGGGGAAATCCGACAGAAACCGTAAAGCAGAGATAACGTTACGCTTCAAACCATAGATATCTATGCTTCAAACGGCTTCACGGGCCTCTTGTCCCGAGCAAACGTGCATTATGGGAAATGTAGTTCATCCAGAAAAGCCGCGAACCGTAGTTGAAGTAACATCGTATTTGTCACATTAAACGACTTCTGAAGTTATAGCATTCACTGTGCACATTATACAAATGTATCCCCAGCTCATAATTTAAGACTAGTTATCGAAATTCGGTTAAAAAAAATAAAATAACGTTGTCTTGCTTACCAAATCAGGGCTGATGATAAGACGCCGCTTATGAAAACGAGGACAATAAGACTGAGAAAAACTGAGGTGGTGGTGGTTTGAAGCGGGGGTGGGTGGGAAATGCGCCTTGCAAACAAATAAAAACAAATTAAACCGTAGTTCACATCCACAGGCTGGCAAAAAAATTCACCGCATCGAGGCAAATTCAAGATGGCTGACTCATCTCACCCGAGGGAGAGATAGACCCCACCCACCAGAACGTGATGACGTTGCTAACGTCACACTGGTTTCCAAAACTTTTGAGTGTTCCAAACAAATTAACTCTGAAATATTGAGCCCTCTTCAATTAAAGTGGCATAAATCTCAACTGAGCTCAAAACTTTATAGTTCGGTCAACTCCTTAACGACATTTGACTGTTGTGAACTTATTAGTTATGAGCTAGTACAACTGTTTGGTAATACAGTGTAGTTGATATTATTATTTGATTTTACTTGATTTTATCACTTGTTTTATTTTTTGTTCTTTGATCTTTGTTGCACTTTGAGATTTTTATTAATGAAAAGTGCGTTATAAATTGAATTCATTATTATTATTACTGTATTATTATTACTATCCAGACATTTTTGAAAATGGGACAAGAACAATGTGGGACTCTACATTGTTCTGTTTAGATCCTTTTCTGCACTCCCCAGTGGTTTTTTTCCCTTGTTGTTAGCTCCTGTCTCACCTGTCCTAAATTCTAATCACACCCAGGTGGGTACTTTCCAGCTCTGTGAGCTAACGTGATGTTATTTGGACATAGTGAACACCTCCAGCGATTCCTGGGAGAGGATGGTGCTCAATGAGGATTATGTGGGTGACTTACTTGGCTACCAGGACCGGGCAGTTTAGTGGGGATGTAGGAGCTGGAGGGAAAGCCATAAGCTGTGCTCCCTTCTCTTGCCACCTGCAATTCCAATCCCCAGCCATCCTTGCCTCACTCCCAAGTCATCAGTGGGAGAAATTCAACCCACAGATCCTCCCACCTCCCCCCTCATCTCAGCTGTGGGAGGGGCCAACAGCAGACCCTGACTGGATCCACCAAACCTCAGGCCCTCTCTCTGTCCAAGTTTTCCCTGACTCAGCCGAGGGAGCAGCCAAGATATCTGCAACCGAGGAAGCAGACGAATTCTCACCAACCGAGGGAGAAGTCTAGTTCTCGCCAATTGAGGGAGCGGTCGAGATCTCGCCAGCTAAGGGAGGAGCCTAGATCTCCACAACGGAGGGAGCAGTTCCGCTCTCGCCAGCCTAAGGAGCAACTGAGTCCACCTTCCTATGCCTCCATGTGGGTTGGACAAGACGCCTCAACTTATGTTTCCGTGGGTGTCAGGGATGACGTTTCATTTCCTTCATCCCTCTCTGTAGAGATGATGCTCTACTCCTTTGTGCCTTTCCATGGGTGCCAGGGACAATGTCCCACCTCCTTTGTGTCTCTCCATTGGTGTTAGGGATGACGCTCCACCTCCTTCATGCATCTTCGTGGGTCTTGGGGACGGCAAACCATTTCCTCCATGCCTCTTTTTCATTCAACCTTTATTCATACAGGTTTGTCCCATTGAGCCTTGGACTCATTTACAAGAGAGACCTGATTTTAAAAAAGAGTGACGACAACAGTAGACAACAAAGACAACAGTAGACAATCATAGAAGAAAACATACTAATTGAGTAGAACAAATGGAAGAAAATTGTATTAAAAAAGAAAAAAAAAACAGCTAGATTGTAAAGCAATGTAGAATACTACAGACAGGAACATGTCTGCATTGGTTTTTGCCAGGAACTTAGCAGATGTTTGAAGCTGTTTAGAGAGGTCAAGGTCGAGAGCTTTAGATGTTTTTGCAAGATATTCCAGGATACAGAAGTGGAGAAGTAGAAGGCCCTTTTGCCTAGTTCAGTCTGCACCGAGGGAACACTGCAGGTAATAATGTCCTGGTTGTACACACTGTAGCCGCACTCTCCGTGGGTGTCGGAGATGATGACCCTTTTTCCTCTGTCTCTCCGTGGATGTCAGGGATGACAACCTCCCCTCTGCTTCTGGTGCTGCAGCTCCTGTGATCTCTGAGTCTGTTGCAGTTCGACAGGCCTCATCTCCTATTGCAGTCCTGCAGGACTCATCTCCTGCTGCAGTCTCGCCAGCCTCATTGCCTGCTGCAGTCCTGCTGGTCTCACTGCCTGCTGCAGCTCCTCTGGTCTCATTGTCTACTGTAGGTTACTCTGACTCGTTGACCTCTGCAGCTCCTTCTGACTCATCAATGTCTGCAGCACCCTCCAACTTGTCGATGTCTACAGCACCCTCAGACTTATCAACATCTGCAGCACCCTCCAACTTGTCGGCGTTTGTAACACCCTCTGACTCATTGACGTATGTAGCACCCTTCTCCCACGTATAGACCACTAAGTACCCAATGGTCTCTCCACCTGCTGCCGCAGCCTCCCATGTGGCCTCTTCAACTCATCTGCCTCATTTGGAGAAGGTCTAGGTGGATGCCACTCTTGCCTTATGGTGGACGGTTTTCTGGCCACCAGCCAGAACTCTTGACCCATTCTGGACTGTTTCTGGACCATCTGCCTGAACACTTTGTGTTGTTTTTCTTTTCAATTTGTGCTTCCTAGGTTCAGACCCTATCAGTTTTCTCTTTTCTGGTCCTTGCTTTTCCCTTTGTACCCTCTACCCTGATGTTTCCTCCCTCCCAAGTTGCACATTTTTATCTTTAAGACACAAGTTGCCATCCCTTGAGTGGGGGGGATACTGTGGAAATCTGTATTTTGTTCTGTTTAGATTCTTGTGTTTTCTGCATTCAAAGTGTGTAATCTTCCTTGTTGTCTGCTCCTGTTTCACCTATCCTCAATTCAAATATCCCCAAGTGTTTGTCATTCCTGTCTCATTAGTTTCTGTGTCATGTCTGTTCCTCTATCATTTCCTCTATTTTGTCCAAGTAAGGTTTTGCTGCCCCGTCAGCTTTTGTATCGTTTTTGTTAAATAAATAAACTCACTTTATTTTTTACCTCGGAATCTCCTGTTTGCCTGCACATGGGTTCTATACTAACAAAAGTTGTATTCATGGATAAAAAGATCTGCATATTAGATAACTGTTGTACATAACAAAAAAAGTAAACTCTTGAATTAGTACAATCATTTACAAACTTGTAGTGTTCATTTTCTTTTTTTTTCTTTTTTTAATAGAGAGAAAGGAAAGATAGAAAGTAAGACAACAAAACACAACAATTATCCACAAAAAGAGCACAAGGCAAACACACCCAACCTCCGTCTGAATCCTGCAAAGTACATGACAGAACACAGCAACGAAACACACATGCATAAAGAATAATAATATTCATGACCTTGCAGTACATTTCCATAAATAAACATACCCATACCTACAAATATATATACATTATACATACATATACATTCATATTCAGTCACATACCCATCTACATATCTGCATATGATATCTACATATACATCCCTGCATCCATTTGTGTGTGGTTGTGAGCATGCATAAGTGAATAAGGTTCCTCGAATAGAACATTCAGTAGCGACCGTGAAGCATCAGAGATCCGGCCCCCCCAAGGCCCGAGGAAGACGAAGGGGCGATCATAGCCCAAGACCCCAAGAAGGACCCCGAGCCCAGAGTCCCCAGGGCCACCCGAACAGGACGAGCCACTCACCCACTCTCCTAATCCAACCAAAGGGGAGAACCAGAAGAGCCCCACCAGCGACTACGCACAATGACCCCCTGGGACCAACAGCGATAAACTCACAGTCCCCCGCCGGAGCCCGTTGCAAGAGCCCGCTGCACTGACGTAGCCCCAGGCCCGGTCCCCGAGGCCCGGGCACTGGGGAAGCCCACCCCTCAGTAGTGTTCATTTTCTGAGTTAAAATGAAGGTTTACAGTTACAAATTGAAGAATTAATAAATACAAATCGTAAGATTGTATTTGCATTTTTTTCTTCTTTATGAATACAATAAGTGTGCAGATGTGAAGACATAATTCTTGCAAGAGAATACAAATTTACAACCATGATCAGTCACATTCTTAATGGATGGAGTTATCACATTGTAAAAGAAACAGTCCATCATTAAAAAGAGGTGGAGGCCTCTGGGTTCAACTGTCCCCATCTTATAATACTGTTATTGCTAGAATCACTCAGCCCTCTGTGTGTATCACACAGCTTGGACGGGACGTGGATTCCTGCTGAAATTATACCAACATCTGGACAGACTTTTGATGAACAATGTCGAATAGACGAAGCCAAAGGAAACATGAATCACTGTTAGTAAACTCGGTTGAGATGGAGGAAATTAAGAAATCTTTAGACTTTATGAGCTCTGAGCTAACAAGTTTAGCATCTAAATAGGAACTTCTTGCTGGTTTGGTTGAAGAAGTAAAACAATTAAAAATCCTAGTAATCAATAAAGACAATAAAATTGCTGAGCTTGAAAAAAGAATTGACGATATGGAGCAGGACGCAAGACTAAATAATCTGGTGATTACTGGACTTGAAGTCAAGCGCCGATCATATGCAAAGGTTGCTGATGGTGATGAAAAAAACAGAAGAAGCACAACGTGATGAACAACGGACTTTGGAGGAACAAGTGGTGTCCTTTTTACAAGACAAGGACATTAATGTGGAACATGAAGACATTTCATTCTGTCACACATTGCCGAGCAAAGCGGATAAAGCTAAAACAACAATAACTATGAAGTTCATTTGTAGGAAAACTAGAAATAATATAATAATGCAGACAAAAAAACTGAAATGAACAAAGGTATACATAAATTTACATCTAATGAAAAAAATGGAAATATTTTGCGTGAGGCAATGTTGTTGAAAAAAACAGAATAAAATAACATCTACATGGACAAGAAATGGTAATATTTGGATTAAAATATGTGAAGGGTCTCAGCCAAGAATAATACAAGAACTGAAGGACTTGGAAAGATTTAGATGATCTTAAGAGATGGCAAATTACAAATTATTTAAGTTAATTCCATCTACAATTCTATAAAATGTACAGTCGGACAAACAAGTACATTTCAACAAGACAATATACGAAGACTCAGAATCTAAGATATATAATATCGAGGATGTGATTGAAATAGATTTCTTTCCTGGTATAAAATATTGTAAATATCACAATGAAGATCAGTTTAATGATATCAATGTAACAAATGGAAATCTCTCTATTATTCGCTTTAACAGCTGAAGTATAGATGCAAAATTATCTAAAATAATGGATTACTTAAATCAATTAAATAGAACATTTGATATAATAACACTGTCAGAGACTATGTTAAATGATGTAAATAAAAGTATTAATTTCGATGGCTATGAATTATATTATATGAACAGAAAAGTGGAAGGGGTGGTGGTGTTGCTTTATTTGTCAAGAATGAAATAAAATGTAAATTGATTAGTGAAATGTCAACAATTGTTGATAATGTAATGGAAATGGTAACAATATAAATAATGAGCAAGAATGGTAAAAACATCATAGTAAGTTGTGCACACAGATCACCAGGCTCAAATATATAAATATTTACTGATAAACTCATAGTTATTGGAAAAGAACATTAATAAGGATGTTTTTTATGTGGAGTCTTTAAAGGGGACCACAGATGCAAAATTCACTTTTTAATGTTTTTTTTTAACTCTACTTTGGGTATTTACTTCTTTAAAAAAACAGTCCTAGGGCCAAAGAAATGCACCCAGTAGTGTATTTACTCTAAGTAGATTTATTTTTCAGGGATATAAATGTCTCGTTTTCAAATCCTGTGGTTTGTGACATCACAAGCCACAGCCACAACCCACCCCAAACCTGAGTCCAGCCCCTTACTTAGCAACCCCTGGTTAGGCTCAACCCACTTCAGTATAAAAGACGTGACGGTTGTTTTTCCTGATTTCATCTCATCTTTTGTTTAAATGTTCTTAATTTCATGTGTACAGCACTTTGTTGCAGCTGTGGTTGTTTTAAATGGCTTTATAAATAAAGTATAATTGTTATTTTTACGTTTTAGTTCAATTTTTAGCGTATTAGCGATCGCTCCCAACGAGCAGCCGGCAGACATAAAACAAGCAGACCGCCGGCGAAGGGACCATCTGCGGGCGGGAGCTGCTGGGAACTGCTGGCTTTTGAGGACCGTGGGTCCGGTCAGAGGTTGCCTCATATGGATAAATTAACTGGAAACACTCGGTGAACTTTGTGTATGTATCTGGACTGGAGCAGCGATCGCTCCCAAAGCGCCGCATGCAACGAGAGGAGCTAAGCGGGCGGTGTGCCGGAGGAGGAAGAGCTATCATTAACCTCGGATTCGGGTGGGCTAATGCTAAAAGGAGCATCTAATGGTGGCGTGCGCAGACGGCTTTCGGTAAGTTATCTTAAGCTAGCACTAACAGTAAGTCAAATGAGTAATAAAAAAAGAGCTAATTTTAAAACAACAACAGATTAGAGATCCTGGCTGTTACAGAGGGCGGAGTTAATGTAAACAGATTTTTGAAGGGCGTGGCCTTCAGAGCTCATTATCATAAACAGCCTGTTCAGAATGGAAATGAGAAAAGGCAAAACTAAAAAGGGGATATTTTATTATCTAAGAATTATTTTGTGCATTAAATTGAATGAACATGGTCTGGATAGCCCACAGACATACCATAAAAAATTATAAAACCAATATGTGGTCTCCTTTAATATTGATTTAGGAAATAGAACAGATGCAAATAACATTAGTACATTCATAAATTCGATGTATAGTTTAAATCTGTATCTGTTAATATCAAAGCCTACAAGAATCACAAATCATAGTGCCACTATAATAGATACTATTTTCACAAATATAACTAATGGGGATATGATAGGTGGTATTCTTATTACTGATCTAAGCGATCACTTACCAATTTTTACAATCTATAAAAATGATCAAATCATTATTAAAGCAGTTATAAAAAATGTAAAAAAATTAACACATCCAAAAAAGCAATGGATAGACTAATTTATGACTTGGATAAACAAAATTGGGAAAAAGTGTATGTTGGTGATGTGAATAAATCACATGATGAGTTTATGAATATTTTAGAAACTCTATACGAAAAAAATTGTATGCAAATAAATTATACTAGGAATAACAACGTTGACCAACCATGGATTACGAAAGGACTGAGAAATGCCTGCAAAAAAAAACGAACTACTTGTACTCATGCTTTTTGAAATCAAGAACACAAGAATCTGAAGAAAAGTATAAGAGGTATTAAAATAAGTTAGTAGGCATTATAAGAAAACACAAAAAGGAATATTACAGTGATGTATTAACTAAAAGTAATGGTGATATTAAAGCAACTTGGCGAGTGATGAATAATGTCTTGAAGAATCATAAATCTAAGAATGGCATTTCACAACATTTTGTAAAAAAATAATGAGGATATCTATGATGAAAATGAAATTGTAAATGGTTTTAATCAATACTTTGTGAATGTGGGACCAAGTCTTGCAGCTAAAATACCAAAAGTAAGTAACAAAGTGAACCATTCAATTATTAGCTGTACAAATAGTATTTTCTTAAGGAAACAAATAAAGAAGAAATAATGAATGTAGTTTTAAAAAAATCTGACAAGAGATCAAAAGACTGGGTTGACATGGACATGAAACTTGTAAAGGATATAATGGGTCAAGTTATTGAGCCGTTTACATATACAGTATTTGTAATTTATCTTTTTCAACTTGAGATTTTCCAGATATGAAGGTGGCTAAGGCAGTACCTCTTTTTAAATATGGCAATAAATGCATATTTAACAACTATAGACCAATATCCTTGTTACCACAGTTTTAAAAAATCTTAGAAAAAATATTTGTGATTAGATTATACCAATTTATTGATAAACATAATATTTTAAGTAACAGTCAGTATGGATTCAGAGCAAAAACTTATATGTCAAATGCTATAATGGAATTAATAGAACAAATATCTATGGTACTGCTGTTGATAAAAAAATATATTGTCTTGGGATTTTTGGTGATTTGAAAACGACCTTTGATACTGTTGATCACACCATTCTCATTGACAGTTGGTGTTACAGAACCAGCATTGTGGGTAACTAGCTATCTTAGAAATAGAAAACAATTTGTACAAAAGATGTAAGATCCAACCTCTGTAATATTACATGTGGAGTCCCTTAGGGTTCTATAATTGGACCAAATTATTTATTATGTATATTAACGACTTGGTTAAAGTGTCAGGACTCCTCAAATGTATCCTTTTTGCTGATGACACAACATTTTTTTTGTTTTGGACATGATATGAAACAGATTTTTGTGTTTATGAAGATAGAATTAGTAAAAATACAAAATTGGTTTAAACTAAATATATTATCATTTAATTTAGATATAACTAAATACATGATTTTTACCCTGATACATACTCAATAATCCAGGTAGAAAAATCTAAAAAAGCGAAGTCTGGTCCTCTGGACCTCTGGACCAATGTCCAGAGGACCAGACTTAGCTTTTTTAGATACATGATTTTTAGTTAAAAACTATTGATATTCCTTTTATGATTGATGGTGTTGAGATCTGTCATGTAAGTGAAGTGAAGTTTTTGGGTGTCATCATTGACGACAAACTGACGTGGAAATATCACACAAATTCTGTTAGGACAAAGATAGCTAGATCTATTGCTGTTCTGTACAAAGTCAGGAACCTGTTAAATGATAAAGCTCTGTACTTGTTGTACAACACAATTATTGTTCCACACATAATTTATTGTATTGAGATCTGGGGTAAAGCATGTAAAACATTTACGGAACATGTTTTTTTTTGTTACAAAAAAGAGCTATAGAATAATTACTAGAAAAATGATTGTCACCCATCAAGCACATTATCTCACCAATTGAAGTTATTAAAGTTCCATGACTTGGTGGATTATAATATATTGTCAGTTATGTATAGAGCTCATAAAAATGACCTACCATTGAACATCCAAATACTTTTTGTTAAACGTCTAAGCTGTTATAATCTTAAGGGAACAGATATTTTTGTTAAACCGAAATATAGAACCCGTTCGAGGGGTCGGTCAACCTCAATTCAGGGAATTGGTTTGTGGAACGTTTTGTATACTGTAATTAAAATATGCAAAATCATTGTCTACTTTCAAGAATATGATCAAAACCAAATTATTACAAAAATATATATGAAATAGTATTTCGCGTGTTATTTTGTAGTTCTATAATTATATGTGTTGTTCTTTTTTATTCTGTTACTTGTTGATGTTTTTTTTGTTGTTTGAATTTACTATTTGAAAAAGGGGGCAGATATAATAAGATTTTCTCTTCATTCTGCAACCCTTCATTTTATATATTTATATTGTATAGTCACATGTGTGATTGTTTTGTGTTATATTTTAAAATGAATAAACTTAATGAAATAAAATAAAAAGCAAACAACCAGTGGTGGGCAACGCTAATTAAAAAATTAGTTCCACAATTTCTAAAACGCTTATTAATTTTTTTAGGTCCACAATTTCAAAAGCACAAATGTCTTATGAAAATTAGGGGAAGCTAATCTAATCCGCTATTTATATATTTCTATATTATATATATATATATATATATATATATATATATATATATTATATATATATATATATATATATATATATATATATATATATATATATATATTATATATATATATATTATATATATTTATTTATATATAGCCGGCAGCGTTATGCAAAATTTGCACTACACTGCCAACTGAAAAGTAACAAAAATGATCCTAAAAGGATGAAATTACAAAAATCAAAGGATTTATTTAATACTTTACGTACATATATTCTATTCGGCCACGAAATTAACAAAAAATAGAATGAACTTTTAATCCCTAAAACCACTTTTAAATCTCAAATACACGGGTGTGTCGCCACCGCATTTATACATAAAAGTAACCCAAATACATAAAACTAACGACTCACCGTCGAATGGTCGACACAAAACACACAATAAAATCCTCCGGCCACGTTAATTTGGCTTGAAACAGCGGGGTTCTCTGCGGATTTATGAAGAGACCGAGCGCAGCCAGCTAGCCACAGAATTAGCCCCTGAGTTCACCTCTGACCCGGAAGATGTCAAGATGGAATAGTCCATTTTTAGTAGGGGGATAAAGAAATCGACCGTTTTTTTATTGCGTATTTAATGATCGTTTTCATCGTAACTATAATTATTTTTATGTTAAATGTACATTAACAAGCAGGATCAATGTTAGGGATGTAGGTGACTGGCCGGGGCGCGGCGGGGCCGGGGCCCCATGCTGATGGGATCCCCAGGCAACGGCATCATTTACCTACATGGTAGATCCGAGTCTGTTCTCCCCTCTGCTCCCCCTCACACCCTCCCTCCTCTCTGCTCTTTACGGTGGGGAAAAAGGTAAAACAAGCAGCATAAGAGCTTGTAAATAAGTTTATTGGTTTTTACTGATAGATAATTAGTTATTAGCGGTACTGCATTTTAAATAAAAATAGCACAAATCCGCTTATGAATTATAAAAGTTAGTCAATCCACAAAAACGCTGACAAAAAGTTTAGGTCCACCGTAAGCGGATTAGCGCTTTAGCGCTATCTAGCGTTCATCTGCCCACCACTGCAAACAACCATCAGGGTGCTAACGATCCATCGTTAGGCTGATGGTCCTCCTTGATCATGTGAGCAGCTGGTTTTGGCTGTCATCAGCAAACTTGTTGATCCACTGTGAGAGGGTGCTATTTATAAGACTGAGCTGAATACAGCATCACAGACTGAGGAAGTCTTTTGGATGAAAGACGAAATGTTTCTACCGTACTTTTTTGTTTTGTTTTTTGAATGTCCAAAGGACCAGACTTAGCTTTTTTAGATTTCTCTACCTGGATTATTGAGCATGCATCAGGGTCTGTGTTTTTGTCTTTCTTTTTTAAAGTGGTCCAGTCTCATGTGGGTAAAGAGTGTCCCAGTGCTCCCCTGACATCATCAGTGTGGGCCTGGTATTGGCCTGCTTGTCAAACACAGGTTTCCTTTGTTGTGTCAACTGCACACTGAACCTTGCAGGGGCCTCACACACACAAAGGAATGTTTGGATGGATCCATTACACAGTCGCGCACACTGGTTGTTTGCCTGTTTAACTCCACAACAGTTCTCTGGCATTTAAATTGGGTTGGTAGATGGGTATAGGAGGGGGCTGTCTGGACTGAGACACTAGTAACCACATGTAGAAATGTCTCAGATATTATCTTTTAGTTTAGTCCAGTTTCTTTTTATTTTAAGCATCCTAGTGCACACATCCCTCACATTTTACATGCATCAAACACTTCAACTCTCACATTGCTCCTGACCTCCACTTAACCCCACACTGTTTTTCCTGTGTGTTTGTGTCTGCAGTAGCCCACTTTGTTGCGTCTGAGCAGTGAAGCGTCGCAGTGAGCAATGACTTCCTGTGAAATGTGACTGCTATTTTGAATTCAGAGAGGCTGGGCTGCCTGCGGTTTGTCTGTCTGTCTGTCAGCCTGTGCGTCTACCCTCAACTTTCCCCTAGGCATGCAGAGGAAGAAGACATTTCCGCGGACTCAGAAGAGTGACAGCCAGTGTTGCCAAAGCCTGTCGGCAGCCTCGACTCAACTTCACAAGTAGGAGTCGGTGTTGTTTGACAGCAGAGGTGGGGGGCAAAGATGCATTTTTTACTGTGATAGTTCAAATATTTTAGAGCAGGACTTCTCAAAGTTTTCATAACATGTATTACTGCAAAAAATACCTAACTTTCAAAGCTGTGAGGGACAGTAAAAACAATAGTATATGCTTACATTGATATCTGACATAATTGAGCAAATTGGCCAAACCCTGTTCCTGGTTGAACGATGTAGCTTTGTCTCTTCCTATGCACCATGATAACTGAACACAAATTTGAGACAAATATATTGTTTCACTGGGCTATGATTGGCAGATACCACACTCTTAGAAATGAAATTTGGATGTTGTTTGTTTTATGTAACTGCTTTATGATCATATTAATACTTAAACTTAATTTTCTATGCTGAACAAAAGCAGGTTAAGTTGTATTTAAACAACAACAAGAATTTTCCAAACTACTAAACAAAGAGGATTTAATCAAAGTCAAGTCAAAGTCAAAGTCAACTTTATTGTCAGAACTGCAACATGTACAGGACATACACAGGATTGAAATTGCGTTTCTCTCAGTCCCTCGGTGCAACAGTAACCATCTAAACACTAAAACATTTAATAAACATAAGCATAAAATAGTAAAAGTGTAACACTGTCCTGAGTTTTTTCGTAGTAGTATAAAAGTATGAAAATTTACACCAACACTGAAACACCAAACACCCCTAAAACACCAAACACCCAATGAACATAAGCATAAAATGAAATAATAAAAGTGTAATACTGTCCTGAGTTTTTTCATAGTAGTATAAAAAGTATATCTATAAAATAAACTGAAGGTTCTAGCAATCCAACGTAATGCTGTCATTTTAAATTTAAACGCAAAGTAATTTTGTCCATAGTTGCTTTACGTAATACATCATCACGTCTGTTGCGTCCGCCTTGTCTCGTGCGCATGCGCTTTACTTACCGCGCCATTTCGACGCTGCTGCCTTTTGGTTGCTGATGTGCTCGTAAGTATTAAACTTTTATTAATAGGATATTTTAAAGCAGTATTATATCCCACAAATGTGATAAATAGATACCCATTCATATGATGCTTGTATGCATTGAAGAAACTTACCGTTATTTCCTATTTTGTTACTACTAACTTTATATAAGTTAGCTAAAGTTTTAAGCCGGTGTTACACCAAATTCTGTGACCCACCAAACTCCGTGACCACGGGGGGCGACCGCGCACATTCCTATGGGACCACCGCATTCATTTGCTGTTGTTTAAACATTTAAACCCAAAATAGACGTTTAATAAATCGGTAAATGATTAATAAATGTTTCCAAGGGGCTTTGTTGGGAGGGAGATTTGGTTCAAAACGGCTTCTAATATTCTAACGCCTTCTTTTAACACCCTTACCTTACTGTAATTTCACATAAATATTATCACAGTTCATTACAACTACCGGTACGTTTTGGAGTTCTGCCACCTCCTCACTACAATCTGGGGGCATTTCACATAACATGGGACCCTCAAATAGCCAGTATCACAGGAATGTACGCCGCCGCTCCCCGTGGTCACAGAATTCGACAGGTCACAGAACCCGGTGCAACACCAGTCCCCACACGAGTTTGTTTTACATGTCGATTCTTACCATTAGACAATTTTTTTCAAAAAGTAAAGCATATTTTTTGTATTTCATAGTTTCTTGAAGGTAAATTTGCCCACATATTTTTTTCCCCATGTTCTGAATGGATATTTTCCCTTAAGGAGACGTTTTCTTAGCTCTGTTATAATGTCTCTTTCAAACCAAACATGTTTTAAAAAAAGATATATAATGCGCATAAATAATGTAATTTCCCATCTTTTTTTAATGATTAAATAAGGTAATACATTTTGTTAGCTAAGCCATTATAAAATGACTAAAAATGGTTGTGTCTTAGCATCACATGCTTGTTAACCCATAAACTAAGATGTGTTCACTGTGCATACTGTAATATATATATTTTTATTCTTTCGGAATTGCTGCAGGTTTAACTGTGTCTGTGGCTGAGTGCCAAGGCAGTAGCTGGTGAGTATTGAAGGCCCCTAAAATCAAAGTCAGTTTAAGTACTGCATTTAATTTTGATTAAAAAACACACTAGTTAACTTTTTAAATTATTGTTTAGTATACCAGACTTACATTTTTTCTTGGTTGTTTCCAGTTTATGAATGTGGAGGTGCAAATTGTGCTCTTTCATTGTATCTAAGAGGTCCCGCTTGATAAAACATTATAAATTAAAGCATTATCATTTTGGTCAAAGGCATTATTATCCATGCACATACTATGAATGCCCATGCACATTTAAAACATTAAATGCGCTGAAATGTCATCTTAGTCATTACCATAGTATCAGTTCATATTCAACAAACAAATCTGTAGTCTTTACGTGTAATTTATGTCCTGAAAGTTGTTTAACATCAAGTAAAGCATTCTTCAGTCATATTGGCATCCATCTGAAGTCTTATGAGACTGTAACATGCATGTTTGAGAATTGTTCTTTTCAAACAAATGTCCAGGATCTGCTGGTGCACCAGCTGAAAGGCCATCCAGTCCTCCTGCAGCAAGCCAGGAGGAGGCCATGGACAGCTCACCCTCTCCCCAGTAACCCCAAAAATACACTACACGCGGTCCGTGTCCGCTCCGCTCCGCAGGTCGCAGCTGAGCGAGTCCAAAGTCCACTGCCTCCGCTCAGCTCAGGTCCGCATGGATGCGCCGCTCCAAGACGCATGCGCGGGAATTGTGAGATTGCGCGATAAATCAAGTGATAAATAATGAAGTCAGAACAAAACAATTCATTCGGTGGAAGAAGGAGAACAACAGTAAAGGCTGCCTTGATCTTCTCTCGTAAATAAGCGACAGGACATGGTTTGAGCAACAGGAAGTGATGTTTACATTTCAGAATAAAATACTTTTTTATTTATTTATTTCTTGTATTGCGTTATTAGGTGTAGTCATAGTCATAAATATAATAGTTTAGTCATAGAATAGTGATAAATGATAGTTTGACAGCATTTTTGTACAAATAAATCCGTATAGAGCTAGGATTAGTCCGCCCGTGGTGATTTTATTTTGTAAATACGGAAGTTGTGCTCGTTCCTTTTCCTGTTGGTGCGACGTAATCTTCAAAAGTTGACTCCGGCACAGCTCCGGCGTCCGGCAGAAATAGAAAAATTTCTAATTTTGACGGACTGCCGTCCGCTCGCCGCAGCTCACCGCCGCCGTGCGGAGCCAGTGTACTTTATCTCATTGATTATAATGGGTGCGTATTTGCTGCGGAGGTCGGACCGGAGCGGGGCGGAGCTGGAACGCGTGTAGTGTATTTTTGGCGT
>JBBPBX010068011.1:5994-19254 GCA_038048925.1 Garcialebias charrua | reverse complement strand
CTGCTCAACACTATGTTAATGATAATATTCAATAATAATAATATTATTACAATAATGATATTGTCAGTGGCTGCAGAAACATTGGACTTTTACGTGTAAATGTGAGATGAGGTGATGCCATTGAAATAAAAAGTAAGACAGGAATTTTTGTGTGTTAAAGAAAATAAAAAGTTAACTTTTATCTCCTGGTTGTAATCAGGCAGCTGGTATAAAATGTATTTTTTTAAACAAATTTATTATAAAAAAATTAAAGATAATTTGAAAAGTTGATTCTGTCAGCCTCAGTATTTTTTAACATATTACATTTTTTGGTGAAATTAAAAAAAATTTGTTTAAAGTAAAATACCTTTTGTCTAAAAAATATGAAAGATATTCACCAGGCTGCTGAATTTTCTCTTTCTGTGACTCCAAATTTTCTAATAATCTTCAGATTATCAGACAGAAGTATTTGTTCTAATAAAACTGAACATGAAAATATTTACAGTATATATGATTTATATGTCATATGATGTGTTCAAAAAATAATATTAAGAAACAAAATACACCACATTAGTGTTTATCCCTGTCTAATATTTAATTGGCAGATTTGTTCAAAGTAGTATTAAAAAAAAAATTGGGATGTTGAATACATCATTCAGTCATTTTACAGTAACTATCATTCTTTCGGCTGTTAATGATAAATAATTAGACATATTAGGAGCAGAGGACATGTCAGCTGGACAACAGCAAAAAATATGAACATGTTCATGTTTTATTAAAACATCATTAAG
This sequence comes from Garcialebias charrua, assembly GCA_038048925.1. Classification (NCBI taxonomy): domain Eukaryota; kingdom Metazoa; phylum Chordata; class Actinopteri; order Cyprinodontiformes; family Rivulidae; genus Garcialebias; species Garcialebias charrua. The sequence continues at coordinate 18,484 of JBBPBX010068011.1, read as the reverse complement.
GGAGAGGATTTTATAAGTATCCCAAGCATTTTATCAATCAATATATTTTCCAGAAGGAAAAAATAAACGTTTATATCTGACACTTTTATTGTACTGTATGTCTAAAGCACAATTTGTAAGGGACAGCTTTGCTACAAGATATTGTGGGGGTTCTCTTGAGGCTCCAGCACGATGTGGACAAGGATAGCAGGCCTGCTCACAGCTGTGCCATGTTTTAACTGTCAGGACCTGGACAGGATTAAGATCATCCATTGGTTCAGCACATCATCAGTTACACAGCTTGGATAGCTGATAGCACCAGTTCTCCCAGATCTTCGTAGCTCACATCAACGCCTGAGTGTACCCCCAGAGAATGAACCTACCTTTCTGTTCTCCCCTCTATCCCCCCTCCACATGCACACACAAAGAATTCCTTCCTCTTCCTCATCTCTTCAGATCCACAGGGCTAGATTTTTATCACTTTTCTGAGTCCTGCAATGGGGAACCTCGGAGGTCTCAGTGGGATCAATTTATTAGGGAAGTGCTCGTCTCTCCCCCTCTTCTTGGCCCTCTTGGCTGATTGGGTCTGTTCGCCAGGAACTTTCAGGCTTTTGATCTAAGCCATCTCCATCACCACCCTCGCAAATGTTCAAAGTTTTTGTTGGAAAATTCTGCTCCACTTTCTGAGTAGTCTGGTCCTCATTCACTTTTATCAACTGTGAGATGCAAGTAACAGTTTTGTAAACCCACCGGGTGGTAGGAATAACCTATGGCATGATTTAGCTTTGAAGATGTTTAAGCAGTTCATTTTTTCAGGTGCAGGTACGCTGAAGAGAACCTACGGTCCTCAGGCAGCCCTCTTGAATATCTAGTGAAATGTTGCTGGAAGGTGCAGTCTATTCATTCAGTGTAAGAAACGAGCTTCTCTTCTACAAAAGAAAGAAAAGTACAAGGTGTTACCTGCGAGGGTTCCCGTGCTGAGTGAAATGACTCCTTTCACTGTACAACAGTGATTCTGTTGCCAAGAAAATATACTAAACTACAAATAAATCGATGCAGGTTTTTGCTCGTCCAATTTTTTGTTGAAACTATAGTTCTGTTTCTATCGAGTTTAATTGATTATATTTTTATCCTCGTTTCATGTTTTAGTTGAAATTACTTTTATATGTGATCGTACCTTTGTCAGGTAGCTGAAGAAAGCACAACAAATGGCACAATCAACACTTTAGCTTTAATGTTTATGAAATATTTTTTTTCTATAACACACACACACACGCACAGAGATTCAAACAAAGTTTATATTTATCTTTACAGGTAGTCCCCGACTTACGAGCGAGTTCTGTACCTACGAGCAGTTCGTAAGTCGAAAATTCGTAAGTAGGATCGCATACAAAAATAAAAATAAATATTTTTTAAATAATCAAATATACAGTATTGTACAGTTACCAAGCATTTAGCCTATCCTAACACAGTTTTTAAAGATGGAGTGAGTTGAATTGTCTCCCTTTCACATAAAGGGAACTAGCTCCCTTTATGTGAATGGAGCCTGCTAGGAAGGAGGGAGACAATTCAACTCACTCCTTAACTATGTTAGGATAGGCTAAGTGATTGGTAACTGTACAGTACAGTACTGTACATTTATTTATTTATTATAAAAATTAAAAATTAAATAAAAAATATACATTTTTTTTTATTTGTTTTTTTATTATAAATAAATACTGTAGATGTACAGTACTGTACAGTTACCAGGCACTTAGCCTATCCTAACACAGTTTTTAAAGATGGAGTGAGTTGAATTGTCTCCCTTTGTGAATGGAGCCTGCTAGGGAGGAGGGAGACAATTCAACTCACTCCTTAACTATGTTAGGATAGGCTAAGTGCTAGGTAACTGTACAGTACTGTACATGTATTTATTTATTAAACAATTTTTTTAATGAGATGCACATTCGTAAGTCTGAAACATCGTAAGTCGGGGGCGTCGAAGTCGAGGACTACCTGTATAAGTCAAGTCAATTTTTTTATAAAGCACATTTAAAAACAGCAGCTGTTACCAAAGTGCTTAACAATAAAAATCAATGGCAGTAATTTAATGAAAAAATAGTTCCACAAACGAATTAAAAGCAGAAGAATAAAATACTAATCAAATCACACTGTGTTAAAAGTCTTTGAAAACACATGAGTTTTTAAGAGATTTAAAAACGGTAATGTTTGGGGGCAGATTGTTCCAACAAGGGACAATGACTGAAAAAGCCCGATCTCCTCTGAGTTTCAACCAAAAGCAGCTGGTCAGATGATCTTGGCGCCAGAGAAGGAACGTATGGTTAAAGTTGCTCAGCCAGATAAGAGGGGTGCAAGGTCATTTATGCTTTAAAAGGTCAGCAGAAGAATTTTAAAATCTATTCTGATATGTACAGGGAGCCAGTGAAGGGAGGACAAAACTGGTGAAATATGATCAAACCTACGAGTTCCTGTTCAGAGCAGATCAGCAGCGTTTTGAGCGAGCGGGAGACGTGAAATGGAGACCTGACTGACCCCAACATAAAGTGTGTTACAGAGTCTAGTCGTGTTGTAATGAAGGCATGGACTAGTTTTCAAGGTCAGATCTGGACAAAGCTGACTTAAGTTTAGCTATCTGCCTTAACTGGAAGAAGCTTTTCTGCAGAAAAGAGTGTATCTGTTTATTAATCTTGAAGTCAGAGTCTAAAACCATCCAGAGATTTGTAACAGACTGCTTAAGATGTGGCTCAGGAGTGTCGAGGTTAACAGGAACAGAGACAGCAGTAGACCTTAACACAATGACTTCAGTTTTCTGATCACTAAAACCCACAAAAATTTAACCCATCCAAGCCTTAATGTCATCAAGACATTTTAACAGAGGGTGAATGGAGCAAGAACTAGTTGGTTTTAAGGACAGATGAATCTGGCAGTCATCAGCATAACAGTGAAAAGAAAAAGCATGTTTATGAGGACATTGTACTATAGGTTTTTGTTCATTTTTGTAGCCTAACCCTAAGCCTAATCATTACCTAACCTAGCCAATTATGCAGAGTATGAAAAGAAACCTGTTACACTTGCACTGTAAGAGGTGTAATAGTTTTTATTAGATCTTGTATCAATACTCAATATTACCAAGTACTGTACTTATTTGTACGTGCCTGCACCTGGTTTATATGTGGTATTGGTGTATCCCTGGTATATTCTTGTTGTTGCTTACGTCACGGTTGTATGCAAGATTGTTGCATACAACCTACCGTAATTGTAAAAATTGGGATCAGAGAGCAAATGAAGGTTTAGATGTAGTTTGCAATTTTATTGGGCAGGTCATCCAGTGATGTAGCTCTGCGGGCCAGTCAATGACCGCTGTCTGCTTACATCAAGATTGACACCTCAAAGCAGTCCACTTGGAACCACAAACAAACTGTGCAGCTCATCCATCAATCAACCAATTGTGTCATGTCATGCATGTCTTACTTTGAAAAACCGCGATAGAGCAAGTCCGCGAAAAATGAACCGCGAAAAAAGAAAAAGCACTTGCTCCCTCCCTACTGTTCCTGCTTGGTTTTGTCCCTCCAGACCAGGGGTCACCAACACGGTGCCCGCGGGCACCCGGGTGCCCCCAAGGACCATTTGAGGTGCCGGCGGACCTGTTCTAAAAATAGCACATCTCACTACTAAGCTGCATTTAAAGTTTCATTTTATTCAGTTATGCTGGTGAAGATTCTCAGTCGTCCAGGACATGATGAAATCAAAAAAGGCGTTCAATACAGGATCAACTGGACTTTATTTGTTGCAGAAAACGTTTCGACTTCTGTCCAGAAGTCTTTTTCAATTCTGAATGGAAGCTGTGAGAACGAGAAGTTTTATACAGGCTTACAAGTCACGCACCAACATATGAAATTGGAAACTGAAATAACACCACAAATTAACTAACATGCCCATTCTATTTAAATTGACAAAATGACACATTCCAGCTTAACAAAAGGGGGTTTGTAACACATACATGTAAATTGAAGGATCACACCTAACAGTAGGAGGTTCCCTTGAGGTCTCTGTTAGAAGTAGGGTTGGGCATCGTTTGAATTTGAGCGATTCCGGTTCCGATTCCGATTCTTCGTTTCGATTCCGATTCTTTTCGATTCTCGATTCCGATTCTTTTTGTAGGCGGGGTTAAAAAAAACATGTCAATTCAATTCAGTTCAGTTTATTTATACTGTATAGCTCCAAGTCACAACAGAAGTTGTATCAGGGCACTGAACAGAAACAATCAAATATAAAAATAATAAGTTAACAGAAACTTTAAAATAAAAATAATAAGTTAACAGAAACTTTAGTATAAAAATAATGGTAACACTATTTATCTGAGGAGACTGCTTTGAGTTTAACTCCATGTTATAAAAGAGCTACAGTAGTTAGCCAGAGTTCTTTCAGGATGAAATAATTTGAACTTCTGTTTGAATTTAATGCTATGAACTTTTTTCTTTTTGTTAAATTTACTATGAATTTCTCATAGGGCAGATTAGAGCCAACATGGAGGACTCACCAACATATACTGTATTATTATTATTATACATATAATATTGTAGTGTCTGATGCTGCAGTCATGTTACTGAGCTCCCACTGATGGGCTAACCTGGTTCCACCAGCAGCAGCAGGATCTTCAGACAGAACAGCTGGTGGGATGTCCTGGTATCTGCAGCCCTTTCTCCATCTTCATGGACATGGAGCTGTGACATTATGTTGTGCCTCTTGATCAGCAACACGCTCTTCCAGTGGAGACTTTCTGGACAGACTGCAGGGAGGTTCCTAAACAAACAACAGGTTTATCAGTATTATCAGTAAAAAGAGATTATTAAATCATTTTTAAGACTGAGAATGTATACAATTATTAGCTCTGTTGTTATTGCCTAACTAACCTATTCAATAATTCTTCAAACTGTGACATTCACTCATAATGGAAGAACATAAACAGAAATTATATAATAATGAAAAATAGAGACATTAAAACATTTTAAAAGACACAGATAACTTTAAATGGATTAAGAATGTTAATGTTGGATTTGCTTAACTATAGAAACGTTTCTACAGTTTTATTTTGCTTTGTTTTGTTTTTTGAATGTCCAGAGGACCAGACTTAGCTTTTTTGGATAGTAGTAATGTGTCCGAGTGCAATGTAAGTGCAATTCATGGCAGGAGTTGAATCCACATCTGAACAGGGATGCAACCTTTTCACAACATATGCTGTAACTGTTCTGTGGCACTCTTCACTCAGTTAAACTGACGTTTTTACCTTGGACACTGGTGAACACTGTGAAGCCATTTCAGGTAGTTTGTCTAAGAAAAAGAAATACGAGCTAACGTTAGCATCGTGTTTGTATTTGAGCTGACTTACCACTTTAAACGGAGTATAACTTGTTAGCTGCCTTAATGTTGGTATGAGACGTAGTGTATAGTTTATTTATTTACCTGATGGAGCCCAAGATTAAGAAGTAGCGATTAGCGAAAAGTCCGGCGGAGCGTTTTGCAGACGGACCACTCCGCACTTCCGGTAGGATACGAAGCGAAAATAATCCTGTGGAGCGTATCAAACGGGACACTATTTTACTTCTCTCCTTTGCATGATAGAAAATTATTGCAAGTGCTGCACTGACCTGACTGGTCATTTTATTAATTAGTACGCTTTCAATCGTGGATCCACACTTCCGGTGGATTCTTCTTCGTTGGTTTTCGGCGGCAAATTCTTCTTCGGTGTTGGCGGCTACTTCCGGTCGGCTAACTAGCATCGAAAATAGGAATCGCAAATTAATATTTTGAACGATTCCGGGAAAACCGGACAGTTAGTCCCGGTTCCGAACGATTCTCGATTCTCGATGCCCAACCCTAGTTAGAAGACACAAAACTGTATGTAAATTGACAAACAACACCTCCCAAACAACAACAGAGGCTACTCAGAGAACTTTGTTAGTCTAATTTACAGACAGGACATCCCTGCTCCCATCCAGTGTAAAACGTTTCGGAATCAAATCCAAAACTGAGTTATAGGTCTTAGACAGTTGAAATCTCAGACCTCCTTAGTACAAATAAAGTCCAGTTGATCCTGTATTGAACGCCTTTTTTGATTTATTCAGTTATTCTTTTTTTGTATTTATATATATTTTTAAATGTCTATCTTAAAAATATGTTCTTAAAAATATGTTTATTATACATTTATTTCAATTTACGCTTTATTTCCGAAGGGTTTATCAAACTGGTGCCCTACGTATGACTCTGTACCCACGAAGTAGCTCTCAGTTTCAAAAAGGTTGGTGACCCCTGCTCCAGACAAATGTGTTGAAGGACTACCGGTACACTGTTTTCTGCTCAACCAGTTTCCCTGGTAGTCAAACTGAACACTTTCAATAGAACTGAATTACACAGTATTTTCAATTTCTGCTTGAATGAATAAAATATTTCTCTGCATGTTCGGTAGTGTTATAATTGGTTTGCTGAAATCCATTTATGGCAGCTGAAAGACATGTTTGCTCCTTCTCCATGGTTTCAACATGCTTCAGTTCACTTCACCACCACATCAGTTAATAGTTCGATTTACCGTAATTCCATTACTTTTATTTATATATCACCAAGTCACAACAGAAGTCATCGCTGGACACTGAAAAGAAACATTCACATACATTTGAAAAGCCAATTAGTAAAAGTTACCTAAGGAAGCCAGCAGATTGTGTTGAATCTGCACTTTGTGGCAGTCTCTCATCCTGAGCAAGCACAAAGGCAACAGTGTAAAGAAAAAACTCCAGCACAACCAGCTGTTGTTGGAGAGTACAGTACAGGAAGGACAAACAGACAAATACAGAATGGCAAATAGAATCGTATTTCCATTGCCGTTTCCCACTCAGGTTATGCTACCACCTCATCTGTGTTTCCATGTAGGGGTGCACCGATTACAGTTTTCTGGCTGATCACCGAGCACCGATTTCTAAAAAGTCTGATCTTCCGATTTTGGCCGACACCGATTATGTTTTATAATCGACATTGTCAGGTGTTGTAAGGTCACAATGAACCTTCAATTTTCAATATTATTTTGTTGAAAAACATACCTTTGACAATACAAACTTGTTTTGACTGGCCATGAGGTAGTGCTCTGAAATGTAAATAAAGTTCAGGCAATTGTTGTTAAAACTAAAAAAGTCTGTAAAATCGGTTTCTCATGCAAGTATCGGCCGATTTCCGATTTCCTTAATTTTGGAAAATCAAGGCCGATTTATGAGTGCACCCTAGTTCCAAGCATACCCCTTTAATCAGACAATGTTGATGTCAGCAGACTGCAGCCATTGATTGGCCCAGTTAGTCAAGCAGAACATGGTCTATGACAGGGGTCACCAACCTTTTCGAAACTGAGAGCTACTTTGTGGGTACGGAGTCATACAAAGGGCACCAGTTTGATAAACTCTTCGGAAATAACAAAGCGTAAATTGAAAAAAATGTATAATAAACATATTTTTAAGAACATATTTTTAAGATAGACATTTTAAAATATATATAAATACAAGCCCAAAACCAGAAAAGTTGGCACGTTGTGGAAATCGCAAATAAAAACAGAATACAATGACTTGCAAATCTTTTTCAACCTATATTCAATTGAACACACTGCAAAGACCACATACTTAACGTTCGAACTGGTAAACTTTGTTATTTTTTGCAATTATTAGCTCATTTGGAATTTGATGCCTGCAACATGTTTCAAAAAAGCTGGCACAAGTGACAAAGAAGACAGAGAAATTTGAGGAATGCTCATCAAACACTTATTTGGAATATCCCACAGGTGAACATGCAAATTGGGAACAGGTGGGTGCCATGATTGGGTATAAAAGCAGCTTCCTTGACATGCTCAGTCATCCACATAGAAGGATGGGGCGAGGGTCACCACTCTGTGAACAAATGCGTGGGCAAATTGTCGAACAGTTCAAGAACAACTTTTCTCAACGAGCTATTGCAAGGAATTTAGGAATTTCACCATCTACGGTCCGTAATATCATCAAAAGGTTCAGAGAATCTGGAGAAATCACTACACGTAAGGGGCAAGGCCGAAAACCAACATTGAATGCCCGTGACCTTCGATCCCTCAGGCGGTACTGCATCAAAAACCGACATCAGTGTGTAAAAGATATCACCACATGGGCTCAGGAATACTTCAGAAAACCACTGTCAGTAACTACAGTTCGTCGCTACATCTGTAAGTGCAAGTTAAAGCTCTACTATGCAAAGCAAAAGCCATTCATCAACAAGATCCAGAAACGCCGCCGGCTTTGCTGGGCCCGAGCTCATCTGAGATGGACTGATGCAAAGTGGAAAAGTGTTCTGTGGTCTGATGAGTCCACATTTCAAATTGTCTTTGGAAACTGTGGACGTCGTGTCTTACGGACCAAAGAGGAAAAGAACCATCAGGACTGTTATAGGCGCAAAGTTCAAAAGCCAGCATCTGTGATGGTATGGGGGTGCATTAGTGCCCAAGGCATGGGTAACTTACACATCTGTGAAGGCACCATTAATGCTGAAAGGTACATACAGGTTTTGGAGCAACATATGCTGCCATCCAAGCGACGTCTTTTTCATGGACGCCCCAGCTTATTTCAGCAAGACAATGCCAAGCCACATTCTGCACGTGTTACAACAGCGTGGCTTCGTAGCAAAAGAGTGCGGGTCCTCCCCTGGCCTGCCTGCAGTCCAGACCTGTCCCCCATTGAAAATGTGTGGCGCATTATGAAACGTAAAATACGACAACGGAGACCCCGGACTGTTGAACAACTTAAGCTGTACATCAAGCAAGAATGGGGAAGAATTCCACCTGAAAAGCTTCAAAAATTGGTCTCCTCAGTTCCCAAACGTTTACTGAGTGTTGTTAAAAGGAAAGGCGATGTAACACAGTGGTAAATATGTCCCTGTGCCAACTTTTTTGCAATGTGTTGCTGCCATTGAATTCTAAGTTAATGGTTATTTGCAAAACAAAATAAAGTTTCTCCGTTCGAACATTAAATATATTGTCTTTGCATTCTATTCAGTTGAATATGGGTTGAAAAAGATTTGCAAGTCATTGTATTCTGTTTTTATTTGCGATTTGCACAACGTGCCAACTTTTCTGGTTTTGGGCTTGTACAAAAAAAGAATGACAACTGAATAAAATGAAATTTTAAATGCAGCTTAGTAGTGAGTTGGGCTATTTTTAGAACAGGTCCGGGGGCACCTCAAATGGTCCTTGGGGGCACCCGGGTGCCCGCGGGCACCACGTTGGTGACCCCTGGTCTATGATATTCCTGCCCTCTTTGCTATGATGATCTTGCTCACAGAATGGGGAACCATGGAGACACACCTACACCTGAGAACAGAATAGAAACAAAGCATTTAGAGTGGAACTTTATGAAGAAGCAGATTTTGTGTTTGGATAAAAGCCCCTGCTCTTCTCTCCCCCCCCCCCTGTCTCCTGTCAGGTCACTGAAGGTCACATTAAAAATGTTCTTATCCTACCTCACTGACCTCTTATCTCTGAGTAAAACTTTGGTTGTTAGTTGGGATTAAATTTTCAATTTAATTTATCCAAAGCGTTCTCTCTTGCTTGTGTTCTTACACATTATTATATCTACAAACATCTCATTTCTCACTAAAATATGCAGAAAGAAAGAAGCTTGGAATGGCTGAGTTGTCTGTAGTTACAGAAAAAGACCTCTTATTGCCTTTGGGTCCCTTGTTGATGACATCATTGATGTACACGTGTACTAATTGACGTTTAATTCTAGAGTAGAACGAGCAAGGTTGTAATTTTCCTACCCTGGCCTGAAATAGAGACTATAACTTTTTTATGTGGTCTAGGCTAATTTAGTCTGCAGTTCTTCAGCTTGGGGACACAATTCACATGTTTGTCTTTTAGTTTGCTCAGACCTACACATTGAAGAGTAAGGTAATCTATCTTGATTAGATAGAAAAGCACTATATAAGTACAGTCCATTTACCATTTAAGAGAAGGGATGCACCCATACCACCTTTTTTTCCAAACCTGGTTTAATCGCTCAAAACTGAGTACTTGCAATACTTAGTGTTATTATACAAGACCTAATGAAAGCCTTACACTTCTCTACACAGTTGAAACTTTAATTACAAAATTAATTTATTTCAACATATTAATTTATTTCAATTCATTCATCCATCCATTCATTATCTTTTACCCGCTTCTTCCCTCTCGAGTCACGGGGGGTCACTGGTGCCCATATCCAGTCATCACTGTGCGAGAGGCAGGAGTACACCCTGGACAGGTCTACAGTTCATCAAGGGCACATTAGCTTTGTTTACATGGACATAAGTATTCAGATTAAACGGCCGTTCGGAGTAAAATGTGTCATGTAAACACCCTATTCGGGTTATTTTTTGTTTATTCAGCACAATCCAAAATAATTTGTGATCAGAATGAAACAGGTGTTTACGCCGATTCATAACTTGAATCTGATCGTGAAAAACTGACCTGACATGTGCGACCTATGTCATTTCCACTTGGCTAATGCTAATAGTATTAGCATGTTGAGGAAGTAAAACTGGTCGGTGAGCGACACAACATTTCTACTAGAAACTTTGAAAGAGCTCAAAAAAATCTGTGTTACCTGTAGCTCAGTCAGGGAGTGCAGTAACGTCTCCACGTCATTAAAACCTGTTGCCGGTCCATTTTGGACGCTCAGGTTTGTTTACGTTCATCCCGGACGTAAACAGAAAGTAGAACTTCTTCTTCTGTGTTTTTTTTAAGGAGAGTTCACCACTCTGCACATGTCAGTACTTCTGTCCAGAACAAAGCCTGCTGCATGTAAATGGTCGTCATGAACAGTTTGTGCCCATGTAAATGATGAAAACATTTCAATCCGGTCAAAAAAAATTGTACATGTAAACATAGCTACAGAGACAAATGAGACAAATCAACTATTCACACTTCCACTCACACTCAGGGACAATTTAAGCCTAACATGCAAAGAGAGTCCAGTCAGGATGGAGTGGAGGTAGAAAAGTTTCAGGAATGTTTTGCGACAAAAGGGTGTCAGCAAAGGTCAAAGTTTACAAGACAGTGGTGAGACCAGCTATGTTGTATGGTTTGGAGACAGAGACGTGGACAAAAAGACAGGAGAAAGAACTGGAAGTAGCAGAAATGAAGATGTTGAGGTTCTCCTTAGGAGTGACAAGGATGGATAAGATCAGGAATGAGATCATCAGAGGTACAGCACATGTTGAACAACTGGGAGATAAAGTTAGGGAGGCCAGACTGAGATGGTTTGGACATGTCCAGAGGAGGGACAGTGGGTATATTGGTAGAAGGATGTTAGAAATGCAGCTGCCAGGAAAAAGACAAAGAGGGAGACCAAAGAGGAGATATATGGATGCAGTTAGAGAGGACATGGAGGTAGTTGGAGTGAGGACAGAGGATGCAGAGGACAGAGTGAGGTGGAGGAGGATGACTCGCTGTGGCGACCCCTGAAAAGGGAAAAGCTGCAAGAAGAAGAAGAAGAATTAGCCTAACATGCATGTTTTTGGTCTGTGGGAGGAAACGAGTTGAAATGTCATATTTTAAATGTCTTTCTATTATTATTTTTTTTTTTTTTTAATCAGAGCACGTTGCAAACATGTCATTTAAGCAGACACTCGTTCACAAAAAGGTGACACAGGGACACGTAACATGGTGCGCTCAGTTCTGTTAACAGGGCGGGTCGCCCTGCTTTTATATTGGGAGGGGAAACACTAACCTGTTTATAAGAGAGTGGGAAGGGTGTATAAAGCCTTAAATATATATATATGGTAAATGGAGCTTATTTATATAGCGCTTTCCAGCCCCCTGTGAGGAGCCCCAAAGCGCTTTACAATACCAACTATCCACCCATTCATACACCGGTAGCGGCAAAATAAATATAACGTTGCTACTTTGCAGATTTTTACTTACCGTGGATTTCCTCTGGAACGTAACCCCTGTGATGAGGGAGGGATCACTGTAATCACAGTCGAGAGGATGGAAACTATCATGTCTATCTGTTCAATGTTTTTGTCCAACTCTGCCATGGTAAATTATTTTGAAAGGATTACAAAGTGTTAACTATGGTCAAGGATGGGTTTAATACATAAAAATTTAATAAATTACAGATAAATTTCCAAGTTTTTCAGCTTAAAATGTCCATGTCTGGCATATTTAGTCTTCAAGCTTATTACAGTATCTATGAATGTAGTTTTGTTGAAAATAACCTCGTTGCTATTTATTTACACGTTTACCTTTTGGTCACAAGTTGTTTCGAACAAACACCTTGCTGTGTTTCCTGTTTTGAGTTTGCTCACATTTTAGCTCCGCGTGAACTGGACTCGTGTTTCTTAATAATTTATCAAGTCAACTAGAACTATGCACTAAAAATGCTTCTGGTGCTTTCTCTCTCTCTCTCCAGGTTTGTGCAAATGAGATGTGTATGTAGTTCTCATGTAGTTCTTTTCTACCTGAAACAAAGGA
>JBBPBX010068010.1:0-19254 GCA_038048925.1 Garcialebias charrua | reverse complement strand
TCTTTGTTGGCTTTCTGAACTGGAAAAATTGGAGAGTTGCAAGGAGAGTCAGAGCACCTTTTAATAATACCTGTTTTTAATAAATCAGAAATGACTGGTGTGATACCTTTAACAGCCTCCGGTTTCAGTGGGTATTGCCTTTTTACCGGTCGCCAGTCTGATTTTGGTTTTATTTGAACTGGAGGGATGGAGTTTAATAAACAAGCATCAGAGGGTCCTAAAGACCACAACCATCCATCCATCCATCCATTTTCGTCCGCTTATACAGGGTTGGGTCGTGGAAGTAGCAACCTAAGTAGGGAGGCCCAGACTTCCCTCTCCCCAGCCACTTGGAGCAGCTCCTCTGGGGGAATCCCAAGGCGTTCCCAGGCCAGCCGAGAAACATAGTCCCTCCAGCGTGTCCTGGGTCTTCCTCTGGGTCTCCTCCCGGTGGGACATGCCCGGAACACCTCACCAGGGAGGCGTCCAGGAGGCATCCTAACCAGATGCCCGAGCCACCTCAACTGGCTCCTCTCGATGTGGAGAAGCAGCGGCTCTACTCCGAGTCCCTCCCGGATGACTGAGCTTCTCACCCTATCTCTAAGGGAGAGTCCAGACACCCTGCGGAGAAAACTCATTTCAGCCGCTTGTATCCGAGATCTCGTTCTTTCGGTCACAACCCAAAGCTCATGACCATAGATGAGGGTAGGAACGTAGATCGATCGGTAAATTGAGAGCTTTGCCTTTCGACTCAGCTCTCTCTTCACCACGACAGACCGGTACAGCGCCCGCTTCACTGCGGATGCTGCACCTATCCGCCTATCGATCTCACGCTCCAGTTTTCCCTCATTCGTGAACAAGACCCCGAGATACTTAAACTCCTCCACTTGGGGTAGGACCTCCTCCCCGACCCGGAGAAGGCATGCTACCCTTTTCCGGCTCAAGACCATGGCCTCGGATTTGGAGGAACTGATCCTCATCCCGGCCACATCACACTCGGCTGCAAACCGCTCCAGCGAAAGCTGTAGATCACGATCTGATGAAGCCAATAGGACCACATCATCTGCAAAAAACAGAGAAGCGATTCTAAGGCCACCAAAACGGATCCTCTCAACACCTTGGTTGCGCCTAGAAATTCTGTCCATAAAAGTTATGAACAGAATCGGTGACAAAGGGCAACCTTGGCGGAGTCCAACTCTCACTGGAAACGAGCCTGACTTACTGCCGGCAATGCGGACCAAGCTCTGACACCGGTCGTACAGGGACCTAACAGCCCATATCAATGGGCCTGGTACCCCATACTCCCGGAGTACCCCCCACAGAACCCCCGAGGGACGCGGTCGAATGCCTTTTCCAAGTCCACAAAGCACATGTAAACTGGTTGGGCAAACTCCCACGCACCCTCCAGGACCCTGCTGAGGGTGTAGAGCTGGTCCAGTGTTCCACGACCAGCACGAAAACCACACTGCTCCTCCTGAATCTGAGGTTCGACTATCCGACGGACCCTCCTCTCCAGAACCCCTGAATAGACCTTACCAAGGAGGCTTAAAAGTGTGATCCCCCTATAGTTGGAACACACCCTACGGTTCCCCTTTTTGAATAGGACCACAACGTGTTAGGTAAATGTTTCAGGTCAGCTTCATCCCGTTCTGAGAGAAGCATCATGTTTAACTGTCATGGAGAGAGAGCGTGTACTCTGGGTTCACATGTGACAATCGAATAAAGCTGTTTTTTCCACATTTTGCAGGTGGGATTGTAAGCCCATTCATTTTGTAGAGGAGAGAAATCAGTGCATGTAGCATCAGCCCTAATCTGTAACCCCACATCTCTCCACTGCATGTCATGTGATTTAAATAAAGAGATATGTGATGTTGTATCCAGTTTGTAAAAGTGTTTTTGTTCTCCAGAAAGAACTGTAGCACCAGCAAATGAACATTTGTCTGTTTATATCTCTTTCACGGCCATTGTGGGAGGGCTGTCAGCCAAAAAGTCACCTATGTAATTGCAGGCACCTTGTTGTAATATGTTCATTTTCACATGTAATTGGCTCAGAGGCATTTCATCCTCCTTCTTTGTCAGCACGTTACCTGCTTTCTGCATCAAAAGGGAAGCAGCTGTTGGATTGTCAGTTGAACCCAGGTCATATGAGCAATAAACATCGATCAGACTTTGATTTGCATAAATATGAGTTTTGTCCAATCTTGTGGCTCTCATTCCGTCCTTGACGGGAATGATTGCAATGGCCAGTTTTGTCAGTAAATCTCTGTCCAGTAAATTTACGGGACAGTCAGGTGATATTACAACATTTGCTGAAATGCAAGAACCAGTTTCTTCATCTGTGAAGTACACCGGTTTGGAAATGCTTTGTCTATTGGTCAGGCCATCTGCTGATTTTACCCAGATGGAGTTTTGTGATGGTTTCAGACCAGGAACACTGGTTTTTAAAACTGTTTTACATGCACCTGTATCGCAAAAAAAATCCACATGGACTGAATTGACTTTAAGCGTTATATAAGGTATTTCTTTCAAAGAATTCAATAAATCCAAAGCTGAACAAATATTCACAACTTCCTGTTCTTCGACAGAGCTGAAGTTGGGAGTGTTATCAACTAGTCATGCATTATAATCGTCTCTGTTATCGGAGCGGTTTCTTGCAGCAGGAAATGCTTCTCTGTGAGCAAATTCTCCTCTGTTTGGTTGATCTAAATCTTTCTTGCAGTCACGTGCAAGATGTCCGATCTCGCCACACCTCCAGCAGTCGTCAGGATTATATCGTCGGGGACGGCTATACTGTGGTTTGTATCTGTTAAAACCACGGCCTCTTGGTCTCATGCGTCTTCCTCTGTTGCTGTTACTCATAGGAGCATTGTAATATATTTCTGAGTCTGGGTCATTACTGTAAAACACATTTGTGTTGTTGTCAGGGTTATCTCCTGTTTTCTTTTTCAGCACTTTCTCAGCATGACGTGCCCATTGCATAAAAACATCAACAGTACAAGTGTCCAGCTCTACAAAGTGTTTCTTTATCCAACCTGAAATGTTTGGACTACAAGATTGTAGCAGACCGTTCTTCAGCTGTTGTTGATAAGCTGAGGTTGGCTCGTCATTGTGATTGATACCGCTATAAATTTTGAAATCCTTTTCATATCTTAATTTAAAATCATCGACATCTTCCCCTTGTTTTCGTGTGATTGCAGAGAGTGCAGCATAATCAGCTTTTTGTTTGAAAACTGTACACACTCTACCATTAAGAGCATCCCACTGTTGCTTGTAACATCCAGTTAGGTGGTTTGGGGTTGTTATATCAGGGGAGGGGGGACCCATCATTTCCCCTGCCAGTGTAGTCACCATGCACTCGGGCCCAATGTTTTCCCAAAGATGATTGAGCTGCTTCCCCGGTCTCATGACCATTAAGAAGATAGGAATGTATAATACCCTTCATATCCATGATCCACATTTCAGGATCCTCTAAATGACTGCTAACCCCCTCAACAGCTTTTCTAGCCTCTTCGAGGGTCCATGGCCTAAAAACTAAAGCATGTTACGGGTTGCCCTTTATATCTGCAGCTGGATTCATGACTTGTATCAGAGGGAAAGCGTTTGAAGAGGAGCAAGGAGGTTGTGAAGTGGAGGACTACATTTTTGACATTTTTCTAGTGACAACGTGGTTATCTGTTTTGGCCTCTGACGATATGCTTATTTTGGCAAGTTCATCGATAGGATAAACGGATGGTGTTTGGGTTGAAAATTAGCCCCCCGTTGTATCATAAGAGGGAGGGCGACTCACAGATATTGTTTCATTGTCTTCAGGTTTAACAAACATCATGTCAGTCATTTATTTTTGTTGCAGTTTAGCCTCCTTAGATGTTTTTATCTCTTCACGCCTAATTAGTGATTCATAATGCCAGATTTTAGCAATTGCCAATTGGTGTTCTAATTTATCTCTCTTCTTGCATTTGTTTGGGATAATTTGGTTTTGCAGGACAGAAATAAGTGTTTTCCAGGTGTCTACTTTAAGGTTGGGTTCTATCTTATATTTTGCCATCCATTCTTTGACATATTTAACCGATTCCGGATGTTTCTGGCTCATGAATCTCGAATCTTTCGTGTTTGTTTCTGCTCCTGTAGGAGATTTTTTACTTCTATTATTTCCCATGACTGTCAGATATGTTAGTTATATAATTTACAAGTGCCAAGTTTTTATTGTTTATTATTTTTATTTTGTATTCGAGCCTCTAAAAACTTAAATTATCGTCTAAAAAAGGTAAATTAATCTGCAAATGTAGTAGCGATGTTTGGCCACTACGGGTCCTTCTTCGACAACTATTTAGCATGGTGTCTTTACAGGAAGAAGGAGGGGACTTTACTTTTTTCTCTTTTTGGTCGACGTGTAAAGATGACGTCAGACTTTAGCCTTGTCGTCCAAAAGATGTGTTTAAAATCAGTAAGTGAATTTCCCAACTTCTTTTTGCAGAGAAAATACAATTTTGAAAAGTCCGGTTTCTACCGTTATGACGACCTATTTACGGATTTTAGACGGGTGAATGTAGCGTCATAGTTACACTAACTGTGTTAGCCACGGTAGCTTTCAGTGAGCTGTCGATGTCGATCCCATAAACGTAATTTTTTAGCTGATTAAAGTCAGATCGGTTTGCATTAGGTTTTCAACATAAAAAACGTGATCCTATCCTCTTGTTTCTGCGAAATAATTTGGATTTTTGTCGTTAAAAAACTAATAACCGGAACGCAAACGAACAGCTATGATAACGCCAAAACAAATGCAAAAACGTTCAAATTCCACGTTTGTTAAGCTTAAAACCTAAAGTATTTGGACTAGAATTTTGTAAACAAGATCGATCGATTTCTTAAATGTTAGTAAACGATTCGGCTACGTTGAATTGTTCGAAATAAGCATGCAAATATTTTTTATTTTATTTTATTTCATTTAAAAATAATAATAATAATAATTTAAGTAGCTGACCCATGTTTCCGGATACGTTTTTAGAGAAGATCTTATCTCGTTATAACTGTTTCATAAGTGCAGAAAAATACAATGATTAATGTATTATATGTATTATTTAGTCTCGTTTTAAACTGAGATGTAGTAGTAGCATAATTTTTTGTTTGTTTCTGTTTTTCTCAGGGGGCGATATCTCAGTACCAGAAAGATGTTCCCGGAGGAGCCGGCCTGCTTTCAGCGCAGTTAGTAATTATTAGTTTCAGTATTTATCTCGTAATGTTCTTGGCTTCAGGGAGTGATTTTTATATTTACCGTATTTGCCGGATTATTGGTTGCACCGGAATATAGGTCGCAGTGTCCAATTATTGCCAAAAAATTGGAAAAATTCATAAATAGGTTGCATCGGATTATAGGTCGCAACTACGTCACCGCCGCCGCAACGCGTCATCCACTGCTGACGCGCCGTGTGACCGCTGAGTCAACCCGGCAATATGGACCGAGTGTTTAGCTCTGATGCTAATGTCTGCCAGAAGCTAACAGAAGCTAAACACGAGACGAGTCCGCCTCTCAGAAAACACGAATAAAAAAATCGAATTTTCTGTCAAATGTTTTCTATAGACCATCGTTATGTACATTAATGTCTTATAATTTAAACTTTGTAGGCAGAGAAAATATACACCAAATGGTTTAGAAGTTTTTGATAAGCAAACTGAAGTAAAATGAAATTAAAAAAATGAAAAGACGGGAAGTCCGCCTCTAAGAATATGAATAAAAAATCGAATTTTATGTCAAATGTTTTCTATAGGCCATCGTTACGTACATTAATGTCTTGTAATTTAAACTTTGTAGGCAGAGAAAATATACACCGAGTGGTTTAGAAGTTTTTGATAAGCAAACTGAAGTAAAATGAAATAAAAAAAATGAAAAGACGGGAAGTCCGCCTCTAATGAATAAAAAATCGAATTTTATGTCAAATGTTTTATATAGGCCATCGTTACGTACATTAATGTCTTATAATTTAAACTCTGTAGGCAGAAAAAATATGCACCGAGTGGTTTTGAAGCTATTTCTAACGTTCCGGTAAACAGAATAACAACCACGAGCTAACAAAAAGCTAAGCTAAAAGATCGTTTTTTTTTTTTCTCAAACATCTAATAAAGCTACCGGTACTCACTTGTAAACGTCCACACTGTGATTCCATTCTGTAAGTTTCAGAAAAATCCGCTGAGTGGTTCTTGACTTATCTTGCAAAAAATCCAGCTAAGAAACACAGAGCTAACAGCTACATCCAGGCCAGCAGGCACACAGTCAGTCCGAGCACAGGAGCTGTTTTTGGGAGACATGAGCTGGAAACCATACGGTCTTCTTCTTCTTGGGTCGGTGTACTCCTCTGGAAGTGTAATGCACAGCGCCACAGCGCCACAGCGCCCCTAGTGGCCAAAAGTGGTACTGCACAATTTTTCTGGCAAAGTGAAAAAGGCTGATATCTGAGTCAAAAATTGGTCTAAAAATATGGAAATAAATCCATAAATAGGTTGCATCGGATTATAGGTCGCAGGCCTTGAAAAAACCATAAAAAGTAGCGACCTATAATCCGAAAAATACGGTACTATTGTTTTATGTTTATTTTGAGTTCCAAAAGGAGGGTTTTATTTTTTTTTATTTTATTTTTCTTAAAGTTGACTTTGTGAAATGGCAACCAGCTCAAAACTCCTAATTTACATGTGAACTCATTCTTACACACACAGAGAGGGAGAAAGGAAGGAAGGTAAACTCACACAGATAGAGGGAAGAAAAAGAGAGAAAGAGAGACGCAGACAAGCACAAAGAATGCACACACAACTCTCAGGCACTCACCGATGCAGCCTGATGAACACAACGTCAAGAAGACGCGTCTGAGAAAGAAAAATGTCCTATTTCCATACCTTCCCGCTGTACGTCAGCAAAATTTATAGCACCTTCGCGCCATACCAAGCAAAACTAATTTATAGTACCTTTGCGTCGTACTTAGGCAAACAATCAGTCCCTTCACGCCGGACGTCAGCAAACAATTTATAGCACCTTCCGCCATGCCCAGCAATCAAGACAGTACTTCCCGTCGTACTAAGCAAATAATGTACTTCCCGCCATACGAAGCAATAATATGTACTCACTCCTTGCAGGTTCGTGTGGTATTCAACTGGATCTTCCGTCAAACCGTCCTTGTCGATGACCAGAGAATCGGACCTAAAGAACGCTGGCCTAGCGGGGTAAAATGTCCACCCTTACCAGACTTTGGAAACTGCCGTGCATGGGCAAGTAGTGCGTCCGTCCTCTGGGTCCACCGGAGACAGGTAAGCGGAAAATCCCGGTCAGGGAACCAATGATGGAGGATTTTTAAACACCTTTACCTTAAACATGAACCACACAAGAAGAGAGACAAGAATCAATTTTCAGAGCAGCAGACTTTGAAAATGGGAGATCACCTCAAGGCACTTTGAAACAAGTTTCAAAACTGTTTGAGATCAAATCCGAATTGGAAAGTGCGTACTGGCTTTTTATTCTCTTAAAAGTAAGACAATGATGTAACAGGAAGACAGTTTCAGATAGCACATGGAAAACATGGCAATGTCAAAACAAACAATAACGTAATGTAAAAACATTATCTGTGATTAAAACATGAGTGTGGCAATGTCAGAACAAACAATAACGTAATGTCAAAACATTATCTTATGATTAAAACATGAGCTCGCCTAATCAGTGTTTTATTTCTGTGTCCAGGAAGAAACAATTTGTATTCTTCAGAGATGTTCTGTTACATACAGAAAGTTTTTTAAGAAAGCAAACTGGTTAATGATTCATCAGAATACATTAAAGTAATAAGTTTTAAATGATCAATGTTTAATTTCTCTAACACTACGTTCTACAGAAACTACAGATTGCACATTTAAATTTCCTTAAGTTTTTGAATTCGTTATTTTTAGTTTAAATCTCTTTAAGTTTTTAAGTTTTTAAATTCTTTATTTTTAGTTCAAATTTCTTTAAAGTTTTTAAATTTCTTTACTCTACTCTCCATAAAAAACTTGTAAAGATGAGCCTAAAAGTTGTCACAAAGGCCACTAAATGGTGAGGGCCCAGGGCGATAGTTTACATTTTTCCTGCCATATCTTTGGACCCGGAGGTTGTTTTCTTCTGTACTTTTCATCTGTTAAAAGTTCAAATGATAAAAAGGGCAGACTGTGTTGATCATTTTAACTTATGAAATATACTTTTGCAAACATAGCTCAATCTGTGTTAACTCCCTGCAGAGGTATTTGTCTTACACAATAATGTTGTTTACTGAAAAATAGAAGCACCAAAAGAATGTTTCAGTTCATTTTTTCAAGACCTGTTGTTCCTTACTTGGTCAAAACTGAGTACATCTATTGTGTGAAACCTGTCTGAACCTGTTTTCTTGTAAACTGCCCACCCACTAAGTAAATAAAAGGCTGAGATGGCCATTTGTAAGGCGGACTTCATTCTCTGCCTGATTTAGGAGACGATTTCCCAACTTTGCAACGTTCTATACCAAATGCTAACTCTTGTTTCTTGTGTGATTCATTTTTGTAGAAGGTGCAGGGTTGGTTTAAAACCCATCACAATCTTAATGAAGTACAGGTCCTCTTGTGTTGTGCTGTGAAAACTGTAGTTTGTCTAAGACTTTATTTTCCATGTTTCCCCTCTTCATTCATTTTATGTTGATGTTATTCGGATCGTTTTGGAGAAGATGGGCCTGTAGGACAAGGTAACTCCTCTGCAGGCAAAAAAGAAATAGGCTAACCTTAAAAAAAAATACAAAGCATGTGCATGTGTAATGAAGAATATAATTGTACGTACAGCTGTTATTACATGTAAAGTATTAAAAAAAAGTTTGTTGCTCTTTTTGCCAACTGTGATGTTTCTTCTGTTCAGGACTGTAAATATCCAGGCGGGTCGGGGGAAGGAGTTAGAGGGAAGCTGCTGTGACTTGGCTCTGGTTTGTCCTCATGGACAAGGTTTTAGGACAGACCTTCCACTGCACCTCCTGTCCTAACTCTCTCCATCACTGAGGACACTCCAGGTCCAAGCGCAACAGTGGGTGAGACAGGGGTGAGGAACAAAGAGGAACATAGATGGAGAAGAGTCATCAGGACAGAGAGGATGATTTATTTCAGTTCATCAGATGATATGAAGCAGCAGAGAGAAGAGCAAATGTAAGTACGGAGATAATGGAGAGGCTTTTCACAATTCTTGAAAGAATTTGCAAATAAATGTTTGTTTATGTTTATGTTTATTAAATTTGTTCATTTTTTACAAAAGAAACAATACAAGACAATACCATAAATGATAATGTACAAAATATAAAAAAATGAAAGGTAGCAGAAAGAAGAATAAATCTTATTATATCTGCCCCTTTTTTCCAACAATCAGATTAAACAATAATAATCTTCAACCAACAGTACAAAATGACTAACTCTTTCTAATTTTCTAACTAATACAATACACATTACGCTATTTCATTTTTTAAACACATTCGTTTTGATCATTTTCTTAAATGGGGCGGCCGTGGCACAGTGGTAATGGCAGTCAACCCCCGATCGGAAGGTTGGAGGTTCGAATCCCGCATCTGCCCACCATGTGTTGTTGTGTCCCTGGGCAAGACACTTAACCCCAAGTTTCTCCCGGTAGGTCTGGATGGCGCCTTGCAAGGCAGGCTACCACTACCGGTGTATGAATGTGTGAATGAATGGGTGGATGGCTGGTATTGTAAAGCGCTTTGGGGCTCCTCACAGGGGGCTGGAAAGCGCTATATAAATAAGCTCCATTTACCATTTACCAAATGTAAACATTGACTTGGCATTTTTAACTACATTCTCCAAGCCATTCCATAATCTAATTCCCTGGATTGAGGTAGAACGTCCCTTCAAACTAGTTCTGAATTGTGGTTTTACAAACATCTCTGTCCCCTTAAGATTATAACAACTTTGTCTTTTAACAAAATGCATTTGGATATTTAAAGGTAATGCATTATTTTGAGCCCTATACATAACTGATAAAATATTATAGTCTACCAAATCATGGAACTTCAATAACTTCAGTTGATAAAATAATGTACTTGATGGATGACGGTAATGTTTTCTAGTGATAATTCTTACAGCTCTTTTCTGTAATACAAAAATAGGCTTTGTGATTGTTTTACATGCATTCCCCCAAACATCAATACAATAGATTAAGTGTGGAACAATGATTGTGTTATACAACAAATACAGAGCTTTATCATTCAATAGGTCTCTGACTTGAAAATGAATTAATTGATTGTATTTTTGTTCTTGAAAATTTTTTTTTGTTTAAATTTTGAAAATAAAGTGATTACAAAAACTAGTAGTTGTCAATAATTCATTTTATTAACAGCAAGTTTATTCAAAATAATAACAACAAAAGGCTCTGTGGCGTGCTAGCCCTGCAAACCCACGGGACACCACCTCTGGGTTTTCAGGCAGTTGGATGACCTGGATGTGAATGGTCACCACCTCTTCTGTATGATGGACGATGCAGTGGACAGTAGAACGAGGCGTCCCAAACACTCCTGAGATCACCCTGCAGGATGCTCCACCTGCCAGCCAGAAAACAAACACCAGGGTCTCAACTGTGACTCCCCAACCATGTCGTGGATCCAGGTCCAGGAGATGAAGCAACACTGCCAGAGACTCCCTGCTTCATCAGAAATCCGGTTTAGGATCTTCTTGGTTAAAGTAACGGTCCAGGACTGGGACATTCAGGTTAATCCTCCAGTGCAAGAGTCTGGTCTGGTTCAGGAAATTTAGAGAACAACAAAAACATTATTAGTTTAAGATTTAACATTTTTATTTTCAAGATATCAAAGCACTATCATAATAATGAGGCTTAAGGTAAATATACTGATGCTCAGTGAAAACACTTCAGTGCTGTTTTTATTAATAAAAGAAATGAAATACCCTGTTTTTAACATTTTTACAGCCATTTTATGTGCCTGTGTGGCGGACACAAATGTATATATTTCACGTCAGAATGTGCTCTTATTGAGAAATGGACATAATATAAAGAGAGCATTTTGGTGGTTGTATTTCAGTTGTGTTTGAGTTGTTCTCCTGAGCCTGATGTAGGAAGACGTTGAGAATAAATCGAGACTCGAGGTATTTTTCGTCTCTTTCTGCCGACTCCCACATTTCGTGTCCCAGGGCACCTGAACATGTTTTCGAACGAGAACTCAGCTGATGCTGACACTGCTTCTTCATTGGACGTGTTTTCAGACCAAGTTTTTTGCCGGGCAGACGTTGCTCCAACCGCCGTTGGTTCATCTCCTGCCGTTGCTTCATCCGCTGTGTTTGCGGTCGTTATCAAGCTTCCAGAGTTCTGGCAACACGATCCGGAGCCATGGTTCCAGCATGTGGAAGCTCAGTTTCATCTCAGTGGGATAACTACAGGCAAGACTAAGTACTTTCACGTTGTTGCTGCTTTAGACTCTGGTTCCACTTGCTGTCTGATGGGTCTGCTGCGGGACCCGCCAAGCACTAACAAGTACAATGCACTCAAGGAGAACTTACTGTGGCTTTACCAACTGTCAGACGTGGAGCGGGCTGACTGTTTGTTGTCCCAGAGTGGCTTGGGGGATCGCAAGCCCTCCGAGCTGATGGAGAACATGCTGGCATTACTTGGATCAGGGGATGTTTCCTTCCTTTTTACACACCTGTTTCTTTGCTAGCTGCCTCCACCTGTCCGCACAGTGCTGGCCAGCTCCCCGCTGAGCCGGACAAAGGATTATCGCTCCCTGGCTGAAGAAGTGGACCTGCTTTTGTTAGCTTCCAGACACTACAGCGTGCAGGCACTTTTACCCGGTGTGACTCAAAGGGGGGCGTAGGCTGGCTTTTGTTAGCCTCCAGACACTACAGCGTGCAGGCACTTTTACCCGGTGTAACTCAAAGGGGGACGTAGGCTGTTGATGGCATGGCTACGGTGACAGAGCAATGGAAGGACAACGTGCTTTGCTTCTACCACCGCCGGTTTGGAGTAAAAGCGAAGCGCTGCATTCCTCCATGTTCATTCTTGCATCAGGGAAACGAGAGAGCCCGGTGCTCGCTAGCAGCTCTGTGTGCTAGCAACTCAGATAAGCTGCTTTTCATCATCAATCAGGTTTCTGGGCGGCGTTTCCTAGTGGACTCTGGTGCACTGCGGAGCATTATGCCAGCTTTATCTACAGATGCTTTGTGTCAAAGTACCGGACCCCCGTTGGACGTGGCTAATGGCACCTAGGGATGTACCGATCCACATTTCTCACTTCCGATCCGATCCTTAAAACTGGGTATCGACCGATACCGATATTTTTCCGATCTGATACTGTTCATGTATGTGAATCTGTATAATGACATTTTTGTATTGAGACTATTCATTTTAACATTGTTTGAGATAAACCCAATAAAGACGCTCTTGAGCCTTACAACAGAAAACTCACAAACTTAAACAGCACACAAGAGGCAGGTCTATACCACACACATGTCCGTCTCACCCATGGTGCAGCTGGAAAAACTAAAAAACTGCTAAGCATGATGGGCAAGACAACACAGCCCACTCCCCTTAACCACTAAGAGAGTGGATTTTATTGTCTTTCCCATAATGCTTAGCGTTTTGTTTTTTGTTTTTTTAGTTTTCCAGCTTTAGGTGCAGCTGGAAAACTAAAATACCGCTAAGCATTATGGGAAAGACAACAAAATCCACTCCCTTAGTGGTTAAGGGGAGTGGATTTTGTTGTATTTCCCATGTGTGTGTGGTATAGACCTACCTCTTGTTTGCTGTCAAAGTTTGGGTGTTTCATGTTGTGAGGCCCAAAGTGTCTTCATTGAGTTTAACTCACACAATGTTAAGACGGCAGTCACAGAATGTGATGGAACACAAGTGTTCTTTGAAGCTGGATCGGAAATATCGGTAGGTTGGATCCGATATCCGATCCTAAAATTATGCTGGTATCGGATACCGATACTGGATCGGATTGGCCTCATCCCTAATGGCATTCCCATTCAAACTTTTGGATCGAGGTCCGTGACTGTTTCAACGGACGTCAGTTTCAGTGGGACTTTGTAATAGCTTCTGTGTTTATACCTATTTTGGGTGCAGATTTTTTATGTGCTTTCAGGTTATTAGTGCATGTTGCTAATAGCTACCTAATCAATGCTGTGTATTTGATACCTATCCCTGTAAACTTGGAGGGAGCCCATCAACCTCTTGCTAACATGCTGGCCATAGGTGATGAGTATCAGCGTTTGTTGTCAGAGTTTCCTGCTTTGACAGTTCCCACCTTTTCTGCTTCTATAGCTAAACATGGGGTGGGACATTGTATCACTACAGTTGGTTCACCGGTTTTTGCACAAGCATGCCGCCTAGATGCCACTAAGTTAGCAATAGCCAAGGAGGAGTTTGTTAACATGGCGCGTCTTGGCATTGTGAGAAGTTCCAAAAGTCCATGGGCATCTCCCTTGCACATGGTGTCTAAGGCCGATGGAGGTTGGCGACCCTGTGGGGATTTTCAGCGCCTTAACAACACAACCAGTAATGATAGTTACCCAATCCCTCACATTCAAGATTTTTCTGCCCGCCTGACAGGAGCAACTGTTTTTTCCAAGGTAAATTTGGTGTGGGGCTACCATCAGGTTCCTGTACATCCTTCAGATGTACCAAAAACTGCATTTATCACACCTTTTGGTTTTTTTGAGTTTTTACTGATGCCCTTCGGACTTAAAGGCGTAGCACAGACGTTCCAACGACTTATGGATTCGGTCCGGCAGGGTATGCAATTTTTGTTTGTCTATTTGGATGATGTATTGGTGGCTAGTCCGTCGGTGGCAGAACACATAGTGCACCGTCGCCAGCTGTTTGTTCGGCTCAGTGAGTATGGCCTGATCGTTAACCCAACTAAATTCCAGTTTGGTCTGCCTGCTGTTGAGTTCCTGGGACACAAAGTATCTGCTCAAGGGGCGGTTCCCTTACCTGCCAAGGTTGAAGCTGTGTTAGTTTTTCCACACCCTCCCTCAGTGAAGCCCCTCCAGGAGTTTTTGGGGATGGTGAACTTTTATAAATGTTTCATCCCACGGGCAGCTCATCTTAAACACACCTTGTATGAAGCACTTAGAGGCAAAAAAGGGGACAAGCAAATAGAGTGGACTCCTGAAAGGGTACAGGCATTCGATGATGCTAAAAAGGCTTTGGCTAATGCTACACTTTTGGCCATCTCCATCAGCTCCTGTGGCTCTGACAACTGATGTGTCTGATTATGCAGTTGGTGCAGTTTGTGAACAATGGGTGGATAATGCATGGCAACTCTGTGCATTTTTTAGCAGGAAACTCCGGGATGCTGAAAAAAAATAGTACCTTTGATAGGGAACTGCTCGCTCTTTTTCTGGCAACGCGCCATTTCAGGTTCATGCTAGAGGGCAAGGACTTTACTGCTTTTGTGGACCATAAGCCTCTCACTTTTGCTATGGCGAAAGTTTCTGAACCATGGTTGTCACTGCAACAAAGGCATTTGTCCACCATTTCTGAGTTTACTACAGACATTCAGCATGTGGCTGGCAAGGATAACCTGGTGGCTGACTGTCAATCTAGAGCAAGGGTCACTTCTGTACATTTAGGAGTTGATTACCTCGCCATGGCTGCAGACCAACTTACAGACCTGGATATTCTGGCCTTTAAGGCAGCTGAATCCAGTCTACATTTGGAAGAAGTTTCCTTTCATGAGTGTGGTGCAACCCTTCTTTCTGACATCCCTCATAGCAGCTGACTCCGGGGCGGACCTCGTTTAAGTCCGCCCTTCATCCGCTCTGCGTGTCTACGTTTTGCACCTCAGTAGCAGCTCTGCTCCGGAGCAGGGATTCAGCCGACACTCGAGCGACCCCCTACACTGCAACGTATCGGGTCCGGCCATGATTCGTGGTACGTAGGTGCTTCAGGCGTTTTGGATTGCTCCACCTGCCTCATTTGAATCAGCCCTCTGAGCGGATGTTCATTTGCGCGCGCGCTTTTTAAAAAAACAGTCTTCAGTTACGAGCGTCGTTCGAGCTGGAAGCAGCTACAGAGACGTCTCCTTCGGTGAATTAACTTCTTGCACTGTAAGTAAACTCTTCAAACTGTTATGTGCTTGTTTGTGCAGATGAAAGTGGGAATTCCGTTTGATTGGCAGAGAGTCGGGGAGGAGGTCCTGCCCCAAGTGGAGGAGTTTAAGTATCTCGGGATCTTGTTCACGAATGAGGGAAAACTGGAGCGTGAGATCGATAGGCGGATAGGTGCAGCGTCCGCAGTGAAGCGGGCGCTGTACCGGTCTGTCGTGGTGAAGAGAGAGCTGAGTCAAAAGGCAAAGCTCTCAATTTACCGATCGATCTACGTTCCCACCCTCATCTATGGTCATGAGCTTTGGGTTATGACCGAAAGAACAAGATCTCGGATACAAGCGGCTGAAATGAGTTTTCTCCGCAGGGTGGCTGGACTCTCCCTTAGAGATAGGGTGAGAAGCTCAGTCATCCGGGAGGGACTCGGAGTAGAGCCGCTGCTTCTCCACATCGAGAGGAGCCAGTTGAGGTGGCTCGGGCATCTGGTTAGGATGCCTCCTGGACGCCTCCCTGGTGAGGTGTTCCGGGCACGTCCCACCGGGAGGAGACCCAGAGGAAGACCCAGGACGCGCTGGAGGGACTATGTTTCTCGGCTGGCCTGGGAACGCCTTGGGATTCCCCCGGAGGAGCTGCTCCAAGTGGCTGGGGAGAGGGAAGTCTGGGCCTCCCTACTTAGGCTGCTACCCCCGCGACCCGACCCCGGATAAGCGGAAGAAGATGGATGGATGGATGGATGGATGGCAGAGAGTTCACTTCAGAGAAATTAAAATTTTAACCCTAAGATTCGCACTTACTACGAACTGTTTTCTTCTGCTCTTTAAACTGTTTGCTAGCGTTGTATTCTGGTAGTTGTGGGTTTCACATGCTTTATTTTAAGTGTTTTATTTGAGCCACGTGACCCGACCGTGTTGTGCTAACTGCTAGCTCAAAAGCTAAGAGGCGAGTCATCCTAGTTAAACTGTGTTTCTGTTTCTTGACTTTGTTCTAGTGCATCCTTGCTGGCTCTTGTTTTGAGCTTCATTCTTTGATGTGTTTTAAATTACGTGAATTGCTATGGTTCAGCCAGGTTCTTCGGGTTTGTGCTAAGCTAATCGGATTTGGTTCGGATCGACTCGGATTGAATTCACATTAAGCTGAAATCAGGAGAGTGGTTTTAAACGGTGTTAATTATTCATTTATTTTTCTCTGAAACAAGAAGTCCTGAAAAATAACTAAAAATCAACAAAGGGCAGATTGTATTGAGAGCTAGCTTTCACTAGCGTTAGCTTAACAGGCCTGGGGCCCGTGTGCCAGAAGTGACTGCTTCGTTTGTAGATAATGATACATTTAACAAATGTTCTCATGTCGGTTCTGGAGGAGTGGTTCTGATCTGAAGAAAGCTCGAGTCTGTGCTTTTGAAAAACCATTAACTAGCCAGGCACCCGTAGGCTTCACAGAGCTAATGCTAGTGGAGCTATATCTAGCTCACGTTAGCAGTCACAACATGGCTGCAGAGAACTGCATGGCCCCTTGCGTGAACACTCTCTAAGCCACATGTGTCAAACTCTAGGCCCGCGGGTCAGATGTGGCCCTCCACATCTTTTTATGTGGCCCTTGAGAGCTTACCCACTAAACAGTAGACGTCCAGGGGACGTCGAGGTGACGTCTATATAGAGCCCGTTGGTCGAAGACCAATTCTAGACGTCGCCCCGACGTACAAACAAGGTCTTTTGTTGACGTCTAAATATGACCGCATTTGTACGTCGTATGAACGTCAGTTTTGGAGATGATCTGGACCATGTTCACAGAGTTAAACTTTTAGGACTATAAAAGTGCAGTTAGACAATTGATTTATTAAGAATGTTGTTTTTTTACTAACATTTTAATGTATTTCCTCAAAAAAAATTCTTTTTTTACAAATTAGACTTGTCCGTCGTTTGAGAGTCCAATTCTAGACGTTGCCCCGACGTGCAAACAAGGTCTAATTAGGACGTCTAACTATGACCGCATTTGTACGTCGTATGAACGTCAGTTTTGGACGTTATCTGGACCTGGTTCACAGAGTTAAAACTTTTAGGATTATAAATTTGCATTTAGACAATTGATTTATTAAGAATGTTGTTTTTTAATAAAATTTAATGCATTTCATCAATTCTTTTTTTCTTTTTTACAAATTATATATACTGTATATTATTTATTTGAAGAATATAATTATTGTTGTTGTTGTTGTTGTTGTTGTTGTTGTTGTTGTTGTTGTTTGTTGTTTGATCGACTCATTTACAAGAAACCTCATTTATTCCACAACGTCGAGGTCACACATTCATTTCAGTAGGTGGCAGTACTGGTGTTTTTTGCTTTCTGCCATTAAAAAAGCAAGAAGAAGAACTTCGGAACTCGAGCGTTATGATTGGATCAGAGCCATATAAAGTGACTTATATATATGGCTCTGGATTGGATTGGCGGAGGTATCACGTGATCATTCCAACCAGTCAACACCTCTCTTGTTGAACCGCTGGTTAAACCGCGCAAACCAACCGTTGTTTTGTTTTCTCTCTCTGTGCTGCTGTGATCAATCAGAGCTCAACTGTGTTCAGTTCATTTGTCACGGAACTCCTGCCCTAAACTTACTGCAATCCATTCAGAAGTTGAAGGTAATTGGTTCTGTTTTATAGCTTTGTTCTCTTGAATTCTGACGGTTTCACGACGTACATGTAGCTAACAGCTAAGCTACATTGTAGTAAGCTAACTTGTGTCTACGTCTGCGGCAGACGATGTAAAAGAAAATCGAACAGTACAGTTTAGAAAATAAGTTGTTCTATCCAAGTAAGCCGTATGCTACGAGTTTTTTTTTGTTTGTTTTTGTTTCTTTGTTTTGCTTTGAGACTATCGAGGCCTGCACGCGTCTCCATTAACACGCATGTGCTGAGCGGCCAGCGTTGCTGTACAGCTTTGGGCAGCATTTTTGTGAATTTTAGACTGTTGGAAAACTGTATTCCCTACAGTGCTTACTTCCTCCGCGTGTTACAACGCCATCGCGTTCCTGAATGACTAGGTAATATGCCGTGTCTTTTTTTTTCTTCCTTTTGTGTGTGTGCACTGGGCGGGGGTCAGCTGGAAGGTGAAACGTTTCAGCATTAAAAAATAGAAGGAAAAAAACTGTCCAGATGACCTGAATTCAGACCAAAGCTTTTCAGTTGCAAATGAATGAGTAAATATGAAATAAAATAAAAAAGCTTTAGAATGTCTCCTTCTATCTAATTTTACTTTGACTAGGCAAAATGAGATAAGTAAACTACATTCTGACTAATATCTCTGTGAACATGTCGCTCCAGTTGTGTATAAACAACTGTGTTTTTCTTTCTGTCAGGTGTGTGGTGTTAATCTGGATGATGAAAACACGAGGATCTGACTTGATCTGGACTTTCAGGAGAAACGTCAACCTGGATCATCAGCACACTTCTTCTGAAGTTAGTTTATTTATAATCTCGTGTAATCTCATTTCAGATTAAGCTTGATCAGGTTACTATGTGACCCGAACGTGCCGCGCGCGGTCTTATCAAAATGAATCATGTTTATGAGTTAGTTTGATGAGGACAAACGACCACTGTCCCAAATCTTTAATGTTTGGTGTCAAAATGTCTCATTGTGATGAAACCCACTCATAATAATTATATTGCACCAGTTAAACTCCAAACATGTGTGGAACCTGTGTGCGTGTCTTTTAGGACATGGCAAACGGAGGGGACCAGTTCAACCTTGCAGAGCGCTCGGACTCGGAGTGAGCGGACCCCCCAAAAGAGTCCACCAAGGACAGTCCTCTGAAGGCGTCCAGCCAGCAGGTAGCAGCTCCAGTGTGTAAATAATCATTTATTTGACGTTTCACCACAGAATTCTCATCCAACTTCCCCTTCAGAATATAAAGTAAAGACTAGTCAAATCACAAAGTGTTTGTTGTGCAAGGGATGGAGTACATCAAAGTTGTCCTGCATGAGAAGGACCTCTGGGGCAAATTCGATCATGTGGGAACTGAAATGATCATCAACAAGGCTGGAAGGTGAAGAGGAAATATTTTTCATCAATAATCAGTTACTGAATGGACGAATTAAAAGAAGAAAAAAAATCTCCCCCGTCTGTGCGCGTGCATGCAGGCCTCAGAGCAGAGGCTTTTGTGTGGCCTACTTTTTTATATATATATTTATATATATA
>JBBPBX010068009.1:6115-19254 GCA_038048925.1 Garcialebias charrua | reverse complement strand
AAGGAGTCATTTCTCCACCAGATGTGTTGAGGATGCTTGAGTCTGACTTCAGTGAGAGAAGAGTTGAAGATGCAAATTTATCTCAGGAGGATTTGCGGTTCCTGTCTATAATGGAAAAGGGAGTCAAAATTAAAGCAGATGGTCATTGTGAAATGCCACTTCCTTTCAAGAAAGACCGACCAAATCTCCCTGATAACAAAGTATGTGCAGTTCACAGACTCCGATGCTTGAAAAGGAGATTTGAAAAAGATAAACAATACCAAAAGGACTACACAATCTTTATGAGTGAAATCATAACAAATGGAGATGCAGAAAGAGTCCCAGAAGAAGAAATTAACAAAGGTCCTGTGTGGTATATTCCTCATCATGGAGTCTATCACCCACACAAGCCAGGAAAAATACGAGTCATATTTGACTGCTCTGCAAAGTTCAAAGGTGTGTCACCAATTCCATTTCAGAGTGATTGTGGATGAACGCCCACTTTCTAGAAGAGGTGTTTTATCAACAGTGGCATCCATCTATGACCCTCTTGGGTTTGTGGCACCATTTATTCTGGTCGGGAAGCAAATACTTCAAGAGATGTGTCGAGACAAGATTGGATGGGACGAGCCATTGTCTGAAGATCTCAAACCACGATGGGAGTCTTGGTTGTTGGACTTAAAGAACCTATCCGACATCAAAATTCAAAGATGTTATCTCCCAAAGGGTTTCGAGGAAGTCAAAAGATATGAGTTGCATCATTTCTCAGATGCCAGTGTTAAAGGGTACGGTGAATGCTCTTACTTGAGAGCAATCAGCATATCAAACAAAGTCTACTGTTCTCTAGTTATTGGCAAGGCCAGGGTGACTCCTACAAAGGTCACCACAGTACCCAGACTTGAGCTGTCAGCAGCTGTTATTGCTGTTCGAACAAGTGACCTGCTTAAAAGGGAGTTGGAGGTTCAAGCCCAAGAATTCTTCTGGACTGATTCGAAGGTCGTTCTTGGATACATAAACAATGATGCTAGACGGTTTCACATATTTGTGGCAAATCGCATTCAGCGCATACAAGAAGGTTCCGATCAGGATCAATGGAGATATGTGACCTCTGAAGACAACCCCGCGGATCATGCATCACGAGGTTTGACAGCTAAAGGACTGATCACTTCCAACTGGTTCACTGGTCCAGATTTTCTCTGGCATGACAAACTTCCTGATAATGATGTTAAGGTGGGAGAGTTGGAAGCTGAAGATCCAGAACTACGAAAAACTTTCGTTCATAAGACACTGACGACAGAAGAGTCTCTGCTCAATCGTTTCTCAAGGTTCTCAAACTGGACAAGACTGGTTAAAGCCATTGCACGACTCATGCGATGTGTCAAAGAGGTCAAGGGTTCACTCTCCAGAACTAACAAAGTCACCAATCTTGAGGAGAGAAATGAGGCTGAGCTTTTCATCATAGCTACAGTCCAAAGGGAAGTGTTTTCTGAAGAAATCAAAGATCTAAAATCCAAGAAGGAGATAACAAAGAACAACACAAACAGGCTGCATAAACTGAATCCTTTCCTGGATGAAAAGGGTGTACTCAGAGTAGGAGGTCGGCTGGAGCGTTCAGCTTTACACACCTACATTAAACATCCAGCAATCTTGCCAAGCAAAACCCATATATCACAACTGCTCATTGATCACTTCCATCAAAAGGTTCATCACCAGGGACGTGGGATGACTATGAACGAGCTGCGATCAAATGGCATCTGGATATTGGGATGCAGTCACACAGTGTCTTCCTACATTTACAAGTGTGTGAAATGTAGAAAGTTCAGAAGAAATACTGAAGTGCAAAGAATGTCAGATTTACCGCATGAAAGAGTGGAAACATCGCCTCCCTTTACCTATTGTGGAATGGACTGTTTCGGCCCATTTTACGTTAAGGAGGGAAGAAAGGAACTTAAACGCTACGGTCTGCTATTCACATGCATGTGCTCGCGTGCTGTGCATATAGAGCTACTTGACGACATGACATCTGACGCTTTTATTAACGCTCTTCGAACACTTATTGCCATACGTGGAAATGTGCGGCAGCTTCGGTCAGATCAGGGAACCAACTTTGTTGGAGCAAGACGAGAATTCCTGGAATCCTTAAAGAAAATGGACCAAGAAGGCCTAAAACAACTAGGTTGTGAATTTGTCATGAACCCAGCATCTGCTAGTCATATGGGTGGAGCCTGGGAAAGGCAGATCAGGACAATAAGAAGTGTGTTGACATCCATTTTGGATCATTCATCCAAAAGGCTTGACATTTCATCTTTACGTACATACCTTTATGAAGTTATGGCGATCATAAATAGTAGGCCCTTAACAACTCACCTGCTCAGTGATCCCACTTCTCCACAACCTCTTACGCCGAATCACATCCTGACCATGAAGTCTTCAGTGGTTTTACCACCACCTGGTGAGTTTGTGAAAGAAGACCTTTATCTTCGCAAAAGATGGCGCAAGGTACAATACTTGGCCAATGAATTTTGGACCAGATGGAAAAGGGAATACCTGCTGAATCTTCAGCAAAGAAATAAATGGCACAAGACACAGAGAAATGCCAAGATCAATGACATTGTGATTCTGATGGATAATACTCTACCCAGAAATGAATGGAAACTGGCCAAGGTCGCTAAAGTGTACCCTAGTGAAGATGGAGTCATTAGGAAACTTGAACTGTTGATGAGTGATGCGACACTTGATGACCAAGGGAAAAGAGTTAACAAACCAGTATATCTTGAAAGACCCATCCACAAAACAGTTACTCTAATCGAAGCTGAGTAGCTCATAACTATGACACATGACTTTCTATAATGTATGTTAGACCACAGACATTTGTTGTTTTCCTTTGCATTCAGGTTTAGTAGGAAATCACCTGTGATTTGGTGGGAGTGTGGCTGCCATCAGCAGCAGTTATACAGTTTGGGTTAATTTTATTGTTTTAAATTGGTGTAGATAAGTTAAAGCAACATAAAATATTTTACGTTTATTAAAGAGTGTATAAATGTTACTGGAGTGGAACCAATGTTTAATTTGTTGTTTCATTTAGGCACATATTTTTGTGACACGCTACACCCTGTAGAGGGCAGCATGCTTTTATTTTCTTAGTTGATGAAGAGGTCTGGTGAAGCGTGCACCGAGGCTCGTGTAGCTGGGTTACAAGAAGACTACATGAGGTTTCTGTCTTAACCCTTTCAGGTGAAGCGGCCAATGAGGTACGCAGTTTTGTATTTTTTGTTTTGTGTGGAAATAGACAGTTTATTTTAAGAATTTGTGGAGTTTGTTAGCCACGTGTTTTAAGGTGACGTAATGCCTCCATTTTTTGTAAGTCAAGCAACTTGATTGTAAATGTTTTACTGTGTAATAGTTGTTTATTCTCTATGAGAATGTCTTTCTTTCTGTAAAATATATATTTTGTGTTTGTACAGTTCTCACGGCATGGTTATTAAACGCCAGTAATCAACAAAGAACGCCTTGTGTCCGTTTACTGCCTGGAGGGAGTTACAGTCGGTTTCTCTCATTACACATTTTAGTGGACCCGACCAGCTGTGTGTGAGACAGCAGAGACTTATTTACGAGTTGTAATGATCACAGGCTGATCTGGCTAAATAAATTACGAGTTTTGTTTTTAGAACCAGCATCTAGTGGCTATGAGAGGTATTACATTTTACAACACTTCCTCATTTGACTTTACATCTGCATATTTTCTGTACATTCTAAGCATGCAGTTTTAGTTTCTTCTTCTTCCACCCCATTATTTTTTATATGTTTAATTTTTTTATATATTAAAATAGTGTCCACACACACATACAAACACGAACGCATAATCGCCAGAAAAAGCAAGACAAAGAAAGTACCCTGTAATCAAGCTGGCTTTCATGTTGGCGGTGATAAATGCCCCCTTGGAAGCTCAATGCCAAATAATCAAGATTGACACCAGCACATGGTGTTCTGAGGTGTGTGCATGTGCTGGTTTGTTTGTGCTATTTTTGTTGGAAGGATCTAATCAAATGTAATCACACTGATTACAATAATTATGAGGTTTATAATCACCCCTCCCCCCTTTTATCTTCTTTAAATCTCCCCTCTTTTCTCTATTACTTCTTCATTCCTGTTTTTCGTTCTGCATTTTTTTAATAATCATCTGTCGTCTCATTCTTCTCACCTCATAGTGCATTTTGCTACAACGAAAAGTTATGAATGCAACAACACAGCACATTTGTCAAAACAACATTTACAAAAATTGTTTTGTTAATATTAGATCATTTTTACCTGTTACAGTAAACAGTCATACATTGCACTATGACATGATTATTTCTTACTGGGAATTAAAAATATAAATATTTAATGTCAACTTAACTTACATCCAAATTGTCAAAGTCAGAGCAAACTCAAAAACAAATTTGTCACAAAAAGTTTTTTTTGTGCTTTCCTTCTGCAGAACACGGAGGTGGTGAACACCGCCATTCTTACTGGTCGGCGTGTAGCAGTGCCCATCAAACTGGTTACAGTGGAGACTGACGGCCAAGTGAGGGAGGTGGACGACTCGGTCACCTGCAGCTCAACAGACGTGGATGTCGTTAAGGTATTTAGTCATAATCAAGCTTAATGCATAGCAGGAGATTGGATAGTGTGTATCACAGTGCATCTTATTTTGCTTTAACTTGCAAGCTATGGATTACAGAATGAGATGAGATCAAACCCATCCACACCATTATCTAAAGACATTTACTGGTTCCTTACTGCTCACCTTCTCTAACCTCTGTGCCACAGCTCCCCTATGTATGTATGTATGTATATATATATATATATATATGAGTGACTGTGTATATATGAGTACATATATATACTTTGTATACTGTGAATAATTGTGTAGAACACCAGACATGCTAGAACATTCTGTTCCTATTCTACTATGTGAAACTCTGAGATAAACATTTAGAAGTGCCAAATAGAATTGTCTTTTCTTTAATGCTCTGTGTGCAAAACCACAGTTTCTAAAGTCTATGTGTCCTCTATAGCTTGCTGTTGCTTTGACTCTAAAATCTATCTGTACCTGTTAGTTCCATAGTAAATGGAGAAGTCAGCAGAAATGTATTTGATGTACTTGGAAGGGATCCAGCAATGTCTTTCTGAATGACTGTGTACCAAATTGTTGTTCACTAAATTTTGAATTGAACCTGATGGAAGGATAGGCTTGAGCCCAAAGCCAACCTACAGAGCTCTTTATGCACTGATGAAGCCAAAACACTGTTAACCTGTTCTTACGAACAAGCCAAAACCAGCAACTGAAAATTGATTCCTCTTGCACATCACTCCATATGCCCTCAAGGAATAAAATTAAACACACCCTTGCTTTGACAGTTTCAATATGATGCCAATTTCCTGGTACAAGTCGACAGGAGCAGCAGCATTTAAGTACAATCAATACCAACACAGTGAAAAAGGAAGGGACTCATTCTGCTAAATGAAATACTTTCTCTTTGTTATGAGTGTGTTGTGTTGTGTGTGTGGTGGTTGAATGTTTATGTCTCTGCAAGTGCAAAAATGTTTATAAAACACAATTAAAATGTAATACATATAGAAATAATGTCAGTTAGCACTCAAACATTTTTTTTTTCAAGATGCCAAACGTAAGCATGTATGTAACTTGAGAGCACATCATAATGCAAAGGCCAAATCTTAAAATATTACCCAGCTTAAAGCTACATTTAAATAATTTAATCCAATAACTTTACACAAGTTTAATTTACAGCAGTACTTATTTCGTACCATAAATCTTTGGACTGAGTGCTAAATCATTGGTAAAATGCACATTTTTGCATTCTGTCTGAATGTATTAGTTTTAATAATTTATTTTGGATAACACTCATCACTGCATAGCATAACAACTGACTCCTAAGAAGCCATGTATGCCATTTTAATATGCACCATCTAATTAACTATTTTCTGCAGACAGTTAGTGCTCATTAATCCAGGTTACAAATCCAACAATGTTCAGTCAGATCATCTGGACGGATTATTTTTTTACTGAAGCATTTCATCCTTCATCCAAAGGACTTATTCAGTCCTTAAGGAAGGACTTCTTCAGTCTCATCACCAGTTTAAAAAAAAAATCCACTAGGGGAATGTGGTATTTAAGGGACTCCAGTTTGTTTGTGGCTTCTTGGACTGAAGAAGTCCTTTGGATGAAGGACAAAATGTCTCAGCAAAAATAAAAGAAACCGTCCCGATGACCTGACTGAACAGTGTTGGTATTTTCTGCAGATCAAAGATTATGTCCTCATAACAACAGTTATCTCTAATAGCAGCAGCTTCTTTCACAGGAGTCCTGAATCATCCCAAAGCTGTTCAAAGATAGTTGGCATGCAGCTAAAAAGACTTTTATTCTTGATGTGATGTTCTGTCAAATCGCCATCAGCAATTTGACCCTGTCTGCTGGGACACCAATCATTGGGCATTTTCCAAGCTTATAAAACAGCTCTATGAAAAAGAAAATACCGAATGGATGTTACATTAGCTAATATTAAACCTCTGCACTTTGCATGGCAACACTTGTTTAATTGATTGTTGTTTATTCATTTGTCTCTGCATGTATATGCTGATGATAAGGCTTCAAACACATCAGACCCCAGATCAGCATGTTTAGTCAGTCCAAAGGTATACTCGGCTCTCAACAAACTGATTCTTAGCTTCACAATCCTTGACGAATATGCAGCCACAGACAAATAAGCAAAGAACAAGACATTCCAAAATAAAAACATATACATAAAATCAATAATTACAAAAAAAAAAAGTTTACAAGTTAGGATTAAGCATATGGTTCATCAGTCTTAAGGCTCTAATTTAGTTTTAGTGATTCAGTCCTGCTAATGAACACATAAATGTTGCCGTAGTTGACTGAAAACTCAGATTGTGCACATTATGTTTAATTTATTGTTGTTATAGTCAGTCTGTTCATATGAGCCAACAGTCCCAACAACGCCTGTGGATGTAACCAGTCTTAAAATGCACTGTTCTTAGAACGACTTAAATAAAACAGCACATCTCTCTTTGAAGTAATATTTAAATGTATATATTGGATTTTANACACACACTGGTCAACTCTGCATTTTTTGATTTTTCTGACTGAGCGTGCAGGTTTTCTCCTGGTAGTGATCCTCTCGGTTCACAGAGCTTCCTGCTCACCCTGCAGATCATAAACTCACCAGGTCTCACATGTCTACACCGGCTGGGGTCACACGTAAGCTTTTAACACTTTTTTTCATCATATTTCATTATTTTAATTATGATCAAATGGACGAATAGCGTGGATTGTTTTTGTTTTCATGGTAACTTTCACCCAAACTGCCTCCAGGATCACATCTTGTTTCTGGAAAGACTAAATGCTGTGATTAAATACAAGTTTATGAAAAAATACATAAATGAATCCAACAGGACTTTATGACAGACTGGAAAGCTTCAAATGGATCTAACTTTTTATTTATTGAGCTGTCAAGAAATGGGACACTGTATATTTATTATAAGATTTGACATCTGCTCCTGTTATTTTAGTTGTTTATTTGTGTTGGTAAAATGCAGAATATGAACAAAAAGAGTA
Organism: Garcialebias charrua; assembly: GCA_038048925.1. Classification (NCBI taxonomy): domain Eukaryota; kingdom Metazoa; phylum Chordata; class Actinopteri; order Cyprinodontiformes; family Rivulidae; genus Garcialebias; species Garcialebias charrua. The sequence continues at coordinate 11,639 of JBBPBX010068009.1, read as the reverse complement.
TTTTATGTCACTTTTAGGGAAAGCGTGTAAAACAATCACAAAGCCTATTTTTTGTATTACAGAAAAGAGCTGTAAGAATTATCACTAGAAAACATTACCGTCATCCATCTAGTACATTATTTTATCAACTGAAGTTATTGAAGTTCCATGATTTGGTAGATTATAATATTTTATCAGTTATGTATAGGGCTCAGAATAACGCATTACCTTTAAATATCCAAATGCATTTTGTTAAAAGACAAAGTTGTTATAACCTTAAGGGGACAGAGATGTTTGTAAAACCACAATTCAGAACTAGTTTGAAGGGACGTTCTACCTCAATCCAGGGAATTAGATTATGGAATGGCTTGGAGAATGTAGTTAAAAATGCCAAGTCAATGTTTACATTTAAGAAAATGATCAAAATGAATTTGTTAAAAAAATTATATGAAATGACGTATTGTGTATTGTATTAGTTAGAAAATTAGAAAGAGTTAGTCATTTTGTACTGTTGGTGGAAGATTATTATTGTTTAATCTGATTGTTTGAAAAAAGGGGCAGATATAATAAGATTTATTCTTCTTTCTGCTACCTTTCATTTTTTTATATTTTGTACATTATCATTTATGGGATTGTCTTGTATTGTGTTTCTTTTGTAAAAAAATCCATCCATCCATCCATCCATCCATTTTCTTCCGCTTATCCGGGGTCGGGTCGCGGGGGTAGCAGCCTAAGTAGGGAGGCCCAGACTTCCCTCTCCCCAGCCACTTGGAGCAGCTCCTCTGGGGGAATCCCAAGGCGTTCCCAGGCCAGCCGAGAAACATAGTCCCTCCAGCGTATCCTGGGTCTTCCTCTGGGTCTCCTCCCGGTGGGACATGCCCGGAACACCTCACCAGGGAGGCGTCCAGGAGGCATCCTAACCAGATGCCCGAGCCACCTCAACTGGCTCCTCTCGATGTGGAGAAGCAGCGGCTCTACTCCGAGTCCCTCCCGGATGACTGAGCTTCTCACCCTATCTCTAAGGGAGAGTCCAGCCACCCTGCGGAGAAAACTCATTTCAGCCGCTTGTATCCGAGATCTTGTTCTTTCGGTCATAACCCAAAGCTCATGACCATAGATGAGGGTGGGAACGTAGATCGATCGGTAAATTGAGAGCTTTGCCTTTTGACTCAGCTCTCTCTTCACCACGACAGACCGGTACAGCGCCCGCTTCACTGCGGACGCTGCACCTATCCGCCTATCGATCTCACGCTCCAGTTTTCCCTCATTCGTGAACAAGACCCCGAGATACTTAAACTCCTCCACTTGGGGCAGGACCTCCTCCCCGACCCGGAGAGGGCATGCTACCCTTTTCCGGCTCAAGACCATGGCCTCGGATTTGGAGGAACTGATCCTCATCCCGGCCGCATCACATTCGGCTGCAAACCGCTCCAGTGAAAGCTGTAGATCACGAGCTGATGAAGCCAATAGGACCACATCATCTGCAAAAAACAGAGAAGCGATTCTAAGGCCACCAAAACGGATCCTCTCAACACCTTGGCTGCGCCTAGAAATTCTGTCCATAAAAGTTATAAACAGAATCGGTGACAAAGGGCAACCTTGGCGGAGTCCAACTCTCACCGGAAACGAGCCTGACTTACTGCCGGCAATGCGGACCAAGCTCTGACACCGGTCGTACAGGGACCTAACAGCCCATATCAATGGGCCTGGTACCCCATACTCCCGGAGTACCCGCCACAGAACCCCCCGAGGGACGCGGTCGAATGCCTTTTCCAAGTCTACAAAGCACATGTAAACTGGTTGGGCAAACTCCCACGCACCCTCCAGGACCCTGTTGAGGGTGTAGAGCTGGTCTAGTGTTCCACGACCAGGACGAAAACCACACTGCTCCTCCTGAATCCGAGGTTCGACTATCCGACGGACCCTCCTCTCCAGAACCCCTGAATAGACCTTACCAGGGAGGCTTAAGAGTGTGATCCCTCTATAGTTGGAACACACCCTACGGTCCCCCTTTTTGAATAGGGGAACCACCACCCCAGTCTGCCAATCCAAGGGAACTGCCCCCGATGTCCACGCGATATTGCAGAGTCGCGTAAGCCAACACAACCCCACAACATCCAGAGCCCTAAGGAACTCAGGACGAATCTCATCCACCCCCGGAGCCTTGCCACCGCGGAGCTTTTTAACCACCTCGGCGACCTCCGCACCAGAGATTGGAGAGCCCGATCCAAAGTCCCCAGGCTCCGCTTCCTCAGTGGAAGACGTGCCAGTAGGATTGAGGAGGTCTTCGAAGTATTCCGCCCACCGACTCACAACATCCCGAGTTGAGGTCAACAGCACGCCATCCCCACCATAAATGGTGTTGGTCGCGTACCGCTTTCCCCCCCTGAGACGCCGGATGGTGGACCAGAATCGCCTCGAAGCCGTACGGAAGTCATTCTCCATGGCCTCTCCGAACTCCTCCCACGCCCGAGTTTTTGCCTCAGCAACCACCCGAGCCGCATGCCGCTTGGACTGCCGGTACCTATCTGCTGCTTCCGGGGTCCCACAGGCCAAAAAGGCCCAATAGGACTCCTTCTTCAGCTTGACAGCATCCCTCACCGCCGGTGTCCACCACCGGGTTCGAGGGTTGCCACCACGACAGGCACCAACAACCTTGCGGCCACAACTCCGATAAGCTGCCTCGACAATAGAGGCGCGAAACATGGCCCACTCGGGCTCAATGTCCCCCGCCTCCCTCGGAACGTGTTCAAAGCTCTCCCGGAGGTGGGAGTTAAAGCTCCGTCTTACGGGAGACTCTGCCAGACGTTCCCAGCAGACCCTCACAATACGTTTGGGTCTGCCAGGTCTGACCGGCATCCTCCCCCACCATCGGAGCCAACTCATTTGTAAAAAAATGAACAAATTTAATCAATATAAACATAAACAAAATTTTCTTCAATCAGAACAGTCCAAACAATCCAATGAGACCTTTTGAGTACCATATTTTCCACTGTACACATTGCACCACCCTATAAGTCGCATCAGTCCAAATATGTCTAATAAAGTGGAAAAATCCATAAATACGTCACTTCACCGTAAAAGTCGCATCTATGATGTGTAATTATTTGTTTGCTTGAAATTATAGCACAGGTTGTCTCAGTGTAACTTTTATTTAATAAATCACTTTAACTGTCAAACCAACTGCATTTCAAAAGTATTCACTGCCTTGGTGCTCCGGGAGCGCTCTGAGTGAGGAAATCAGGGGGGAGGAACACTGGCCCTCATGCACGAACCGTTCGTACGCACAGATTTGTTCTTAAACTGTTCGTACGAGTGATTTAGGATCATTTGTGGCATCCAACAATGTTTTCGTATCCTACGATTTTCTTCAGATACGAACAAAATCTACGAGTGGTCCGGACCTGTCGTATAATTTAGGAGCGTCAGTCTGCTGTCATCCAGACGGGATTTCTCCACTAATAACTTCATATTTCGTTATTTAGAAAATATTTTGGGTTTAAAATATTCACGCACCATAATTATTCTTGACAATAGGTTATTCTGTTTGAATTAGAATTATAATTTTAGGTTTAATTTGTCTGGTGTGTCGCGCAGGCTTCAGTGAGTCGTGCGCTCCCCTTGGTCATCAAAGCCGCTCCTCATATTAACACCCAGGTACATAAAATTCCCATACACCGCCGCAGAACAAGTACGAATTAAGACTGATCTTCATGCTGGACTGCTGTGCCAAACACCATCAGAGCAATAGATTATTATATCTGATCCGAAATATAACCTGCAGAATGTGGTTGCGCCCTGACCAGGAGGCGCCCTGTCGACCAGTGCGCCCTGACCAGGAGGCGCGCGCTGACCAGGAGGCGCGCGCTGACCAGGAGGCGCCCTGACCAGGAGGCGCGCGCTGACCAGGAGGCGCCCTGACCAGGAGGCGCCCTGACCAGGAGGCGCCCTGTGACCAGGAGGCGCCCTGACCAGGAGGCGCGCCCTGACCAGGAGGCGCGCGCTGACCAGGAGGCGCCCTGACCAGGAGGCGCGCGCTGACCAGGAGGTGCGCGCTGACCAGGAGGTGCGCGCTGACCAGGAGGTGCGCGCTGACCAGGAGGTGCGCGCTGACCAGGAGGTGCGCTGACCAGGAGGTGCGCGCTGACCAGGAGGTGCGCTGACCAGGAGGTGCGCGCTGACCAGGAGGTGCGCTGACCAGGAGGTGCGCTGACCAGGAGGTGCGCTGACCAGGAGGTGCGCGCATCATTTGTGCTGCAAAACATGTTGGCATCTTGCAGCGTGGCATTTATTGTCCACCATCTCCTGACCACCTCCTGTCCGTGCTGCGGTGAGATGTTTGTTTGAAGCCAATTTCAGATCAAACCATTTATTCTTGATTTCTGATACTGTACGACCCACGGGACACAAAACATATGCACTACAATATTAATATGATGTTAACTGTAGTTTCGAGACAATTTAAAATGCTTCTGTTGAAAAACACATCCGACACTTGCGGGGGGGTGGGGTAGCGGTGCGCCACAGCTCTTCTGAATAAGTGAAACTGTAACACAGTACACTAAAATTAAAGATATTTGACCATCCGACACTTGCGGGGGGGTGGGGGGGTAGCCACAGCGCCACTGAGAGCAGATCTCCGAACGCGTGAAGTTCCTCCTTTTACTTCTTGAGTTTGAATGAATGGACACTTCCTGCTGCCTGAAGGCAGGAAGCGTGGCCTTATATGGTGTTTTGAGGGGTGGAAATTATGTAAATTACATTCCCGCGAGCACGCGCAGGTGAGTAGAACAGGTGGGATCCATCAACTTTAAGCAGCCCGTTTACACGCTTTTCCTGGGGATAGAAGACTTTGTTGGATCTGACGTGGCATGTTCGTACGAACGCTTCGTACGAACAAAAGTAGGAGGAATTTAGGATAAAAATACGAACATTTTCGTGCATGAGGGCCACTGTGCCTGTATTCTAAATTTAACAAGATAAGCCCCTAAAACAATTATTTGTTCGCTCAACATTATAGTAAAGTTGTGTCTCAGTCGAACTTTTACTTAATAAATGCACTTCAATGGTCAAATCAGCTTCATTTCACTGGAGTGGCGCAACGAAATGAAGCTGATTTGATGGTTGCTTCAGGCGAGCTGGATGAAGGTGGCAGGTTATGGCAAGCAGATTGTGTCATTAATAGCCACGTTTGCCTATTACATGACACAACTGCATGCCATACTTCTTGAGGGACATCTAGCAGCTGAAAATGGTAGTGTTCAATATTTTCAGTCATAATGAATGAAAACGGTCATATCTCAGCCAAAAACTGGTTTATGGGGGAAAAAAAATCACAAATACGTCACTTTGGCATATAAGTCGCAGGGCGTGTAAATTATGCAACAAAAAAAAAACTGTGACTTATAGGCCATATGGTAACTTTTAATTAATTTCCCTGTTCCAACAGACATTGTGGTGCTCTGGTGCTGATCCAACTGCATCAGCAGCAGCTGCAAACACCTGGACAGATAACTCCAGTCTTGGGCTCACTTGTTGACTCATG
>JBBPBX010068008.1:0-19254 GCA_038048925.1 Garcialebias charrua | reverse complement strand
ATATATATATATATGTGTGTGTGTGTGTGTGTGTGTGTGTGTGTGTGTGTGTGTGTGTGTGTGTGTGTGTGTGTGTGTGTGTGTGTGTGTCAAAAGTTACAGAGTAAATGGGGAAATCTAATTAATTAGTTAATACTTCCCTTTGGTTGTTTGAGCAATATTACTTTCACAATTTTAATTAATTGTTTGCTGTATAAATTTATTACCTGGAAGCCATTGTGACTCATAAAATTACTTGTTGAATCGTGCAAAACTGGAAGAATAATGTTAAAGAACATAAAGTGATTCATTTCAGACATGCCTTTTTTTTTAAACAAATCATTTGTATATTTCCTGATGTGTTATTACATTTTTGTTGTATGTTTGTAGCTATTACATTACACTGTGTCCTTGCTCTATTTTGAGTGGGAATGAACCATTTCTTGTTTAAACATATCTGTAGTTTATATATTTTAAATTTTATTCATTTCTTTTTGTTACTGCAGATTTCCATATCTTCAGATGTGGCCTACCCTGTACAGACACACTTTCATTGCCCATACTGTTTGTTAACCATTGACAGAAGGGACAGGTTTCTGAATCATTTGGTGAAACACACTATGACTGTCAACATGGTGTCCAGCTGGGCATCAGCACAGACTCCTGTCCAGCCACCAGATGCCAACTTGCAGGGAACACAGCCACCTGTCCATCCAGCAACCACCAACTTGCAGGGAACACAGCCACCTGTCCGCTCAGAAGACATAATCACATGTTTCTCCACAGTATGCTCTCTACTTTGTGATGGAAGCACCATTTGATTTCACGGAGGTAAGGAAACAGATGAGAGTGCATGCTTTCGGTTGGAGATTTCATTAAATCTGAACCTGTGATGTCCACAGAATGACATGATGACAATACGAAGATGGTGGACTCTCACTCTCCTGTGAAACTTCCCTGTGAGGTAATGATGGTGCACTGTACCACATCATGTTACACATAAGTCAGTTTTGTAAAGAAAATATTGAATTTGTCCTTTTTCAAAGGTTCAGAGAAGAACTACAAAAGGAGAGAAAGTGGAAAAAAGCTGATGAGAGGGCAAAATACGAGGTAAAGTTTAGTTCAAATTCATACATGTGTAGTTTTGAATCATGTAAATTGTATTATGTCCATTCACAATGCACTTTTATGCTATGCTTAATTTTTAAAATCTGAAACAAAATCAGTATAGAACAATTAAAAAGGTTGAAGCAGTTTTTCTGTTATTTGGACTTGGGTTCATCTTAGACTTTGAAAATACTTTATCTATATTTTTACAGACTCTGTGTGCTGATGACCACACCTATGCCAAAGTATCAAAGGCACAAATTGAGGTTAATTTTTAAAATGTACACATATGTGTACATTTTATGTACACGTGTGTGCTGAGCCCCCTTCTGTTCACTCTGCTCACATATGATTGTACAGCCACACTTCCAGGCTGTCATATTGTTAAGTTTGCAGATGATACAGCGGTGGTGGGATGCATCACAAACAATGATGAGTCCAGCTACAGACAGGAGGTGGAACACCTGGAGAGCTGGTGCAAAGAGAATAATCTTCACATGAATGTGAAGAAGACAAAGGAGATGATTGTGGACTTCAGAAGGAACAAACACACCCACGCCCCACTGAAAATAGGTGGGTCTGCAGTGGAAGTGGTCTCCAGCTACAAATACTTGGGTGTACACATGAATGATAACCTCAGCTGGAGCAACAACACCACCAGCCTGATCAAGAAAGGTCATCAGAGACTCTACTTCCTCAGACGGCTGAGACGAGCTGGTCTGAGCAGCCCAGTCCTCACCTCCTTCTACAGGTGTGCAGTGGAGAGCATCCTGTGCTCCAGCATCAACGTGTGGCATGGAGGCTGCACAGTTGAAGAGAGGAAAGCTCTACAGAGAGTGGTGAAGGCTGCACAGAAGTCTGTTGGAGTCAGTCTCCCCACCATCACAGACATTTACACCTCCAGATGCAGGAAAAGAGCCACCTGCATCATGAAAGACCTCACTCATCCAGCACACTCACTCTTTGCCCCACTCCCCTCAGGACGGAGGTTGAGGAGCATCAAGTGTAGAACCACTAGACTGAGGAACAGCTTCTACCCTGAGGCTGTTAGACTCATGAATAAATAAAAATAAAATAAAAAATAAACACTGCAAAATATCACATCATACTGATGCTGATCTGTTTTCTTGTTGCTGTATTCATCTGTGTTCATCTGTGACCATCTGCTCATACAAACTCATGTTCGTGCTGCTGTTTATTCCCACTATATTAGGCTTAGTGTATTACTAGTTGATGTTTTTCTTAGTTAATTCTAGATGTTATTACTGTTTTTCTCTTGCATTTGTTGTTGGATGTAACTGGGACCCCGTGTACATAATCTCGTTTTCATCACATGTACCACATGCGGTGCAAATGACAATAAAGACTCTCTGACTCTGACTCTGAACTATTAATTTATATGTGTATTTCTTTATGTGCAATTGACACTGAAACCATAAATGATTTTTTTTAACAAGAAAAAATGTTTTGTTTCCACAGCATTTTCATGACAGTACAGATGGAAAGGGTATGATGCTGAGAGATATAAAGTGTTAATTATTGTTTTGCTGTTGTTACGTGTTCTTCCTGCAAACGGCATATATAGACTGTGTGGGCTTCACCGGAAATGGAAGATGAGGAGTCGTTACTACTCTGATGGCATACCTGGACACTGCCCTGAATGTCAGTACTGAATGCAAGGAGAATATTAGTTGTTTTACACTGTCCACACATTTCAGTTGTCACACATTGTTGTTCTTTTTTGGTGACATGTCTTTTTAAATCATTTCTGCTGAAGTACATTAGCCTTTTGAATTGTTCAGTCATCCTTTTGTTTTTCACAATGTGTTATTTAAACATTATGTACATTTTTGAGTGTTCCTTTTGTTGTAGTTTTGATTTACATTTTTTTAGTTTTTTGTAGAAATTGTGTTGTTTCCAGGCAAAGTTACATTGTAGCTCTAATATATTAAAGAGAAAGTAGAACCAATAAAGTAGTTGTACATATATTGTAACAGCATTGTTTAACAATTGAATAACACCTGTTACAATTTACACACAGGCTTAATTTATGTATCCGGTGACTATTTAAAAATGTTTTCATATAGAATCAAATTTATTCATCCACAGTGAACCATTCTTGCAACGTCTACTGCCGGGATCCGACTGCTGAAGATCATTTCTTGACAAACATTCTAAAAACTACTTTCTCTCACTGAGTGTTAATTAATCCCTTTGGGTTTTGAAACAATTGGATATTTGAGCGCAGTTTATGAAGTTTCCAATGACACATTATGGTAAACAACGATAATATTTGAGCTCACCTGCAACCAAGCATATTATAGTTTTTGGAATGCAGCTCTGGCAAACCCACTACAGTATAGGGATAAGCGTGTGTGTATGATAATTAATGAATGGATAAATGTGTTCCTAATGTAATGTATTTGTCTTTAAAATATTAATTTCCATTAAAAAAAATTGTAATAGGGATAAGTGTGCATGTATGATAATTAATGGATGATAGTGTTCCTAATGTACATTTGTACATTATTTTATCAACTGAAGTTATTGAAGTTCCATGATTTGGTAGACTATAATATTTTATCAGTTATGTATAGGGCTCCAAATAATGCATTACCTTTAAATATCCAAATGCATTTTGTTAAAAGACAAAGTTGTTATAATCTTAAGGGGACAGAGATGTTTGTAAAACCACAATTCAGAACTAGTTTGAAGGGACGTTCTACCTCAATCCAGGGAATTAGATTATGGAATGGCTTGGAGAATGTAGTTAAAAATGCCAAGTCAATGTTTACATTTAAGAAAATGATCAAAATGAATTTGTTAAAAAAAAAAAATGACGTAATGTGTATTGTATTAGTTAGAAAATTAGAAAGAGTTAGTCATTTTGTACTGTTGGTGGAAGATTATTATTGTTTAATCTGATTGTTTGAAAAAAGGGGCAGATATAATAAGATTTATTCTTCTTTCTGCTACCTTTCATTTTTTTATATTTTGTACATTATCATTTATGGGATTGTCTTGTATTGTTTCTTTTGTAAAAAAAAATGAACAAATTTAATAAACATAAACATTTGTCTTTAAAATATTAATTTCCATTTAAAAAAATTGTAATAGCACCACTAGCGCCTTTAAAATATTAACTTCCATTATTTATTTTTTTAGAATAGCGCCACTAGTGCCTTTAAAATATTAATTTCCATTCATTTTGTTGTTGTTGCGTGTTTTAATAGCGCCACTAGCGCCCCCTTCATTTCCGGAGTGTAATAACCACTTCCGGGACTGACACCGGTCCGCGCTACAGTCTGCAGCCAGGACCTTCTCAACTATTTATTTAGATTCACGAACTGACAGTGAACGTCTCATCACTTTTCTTTGTGGGTCGAACCCCACTGGAGCCCAGCAAGCGCGCCCCCACCGGGCGCGGCATGTTATTACACCCACAATAACAGCCTCCACACCAAAACATATTTATCACAGCATTGTGTAACAATCATTAATGTAGAGGTTACTCTTTTGTGTGTCTGGAACACCACAGTTGCATGTGTAAGAGGGCTCCGCCCCCTTACTATAAAACATGCAGCACGCCTCATTTCCTCATCTGCAAGCACTTCGCCGAGCTTTAATAAAGCATTGGAGGGGCCAACTTGTGTTGCACCTTGTTCCCCTCCTTCAGGGAACATTGGTTATGGTGCATAACCTCCAGTTCCCTATCAGTCGGGTCACTGCGGTGCAACAGAACATGTATGGGAACATACCATCACGCCCCGGAAATGCATAAGCAGATAGTGTAGGCCTTATGCTGACAGCAAGAGCACGTTCAACACTTTTGTGAAGAAAGTACAGCTCAGGTGACATCACATGCTGTGACATCCAAGCTGTAAAATTTAATGAACGTGTTGGGAGATGTCCAATTAGCAGCTGAACATATTTCTGCTACAGGAACACCCCTGAACAGGGCCCAGGATGTGGCCAGGCCTCTGGTTTGGTGTGCATGCACCCCACTGGGTGCTGGTTTGCCCTTACAGCTGTAAGCTTTGAAAATAGCCTCAGTAACCTAGTGGGAGAGGCGTTGTTTTGACAAAGCTTTTCCTTTAACAGGATTAGCAAAGCATACAAACAGCTGCTGAGTCTTACGCCAGCCCATAGTTTTCTCCATGTAAATACGTAATGCACGTACAGGACAGAGAGCGTTCATACGCTTCTGTTCCTCAGTGACCATCGGAGGTGGGGGAAAAGCTGAGAGCTGAAACGATAAACTCTTATATGAAAGAGAGGGGACCTTTGAGACAAAGGCCGGGTTTGGGCGTAACGTCACCTTAGAGCCATCAGGTGCAAACTGAGTGTACATCTGATGTACAGAAAGGGCATGAAGGTCACCCACACTCAGAGACCTGCTGACTCAGGTCTGCATGGCAATTATGGCACCTGAGGCCGGAGCTGTGGAGTCTGTGGGCTTGGCCCCTGTGAGGGTAAAACTGATTACCTTTGGCCTTCCTGCTATCATGATAAACACAATCCAGTATGCACGAGCAAATTATACTCAGTCATGTTATGCATTGAAATGGCGTGTTTTTGAGACCTAGTACCAGGAGGGAAATGTTATTTCATCCTCCAGCTTTGTCCCTCAGGTCCTCACTTTTCTACAAGACTTAGTGGAGAAGGGCCACTCCTTCTCTGCTACTAAAGTCTTTTTATCCGCCGTTTCAGCGTGCCATGAGGGATGGGGGGGTAAATCACCCGGTGCCCACCCTCTCATGATCCGGTTCATGAAGGGCGTGCTGAGAAAAAGGTCTCCGAGCAGAGTTTTAGCCTCAGAGTGGGACCTGACACTCGTGCTGGACGCACTCTGTGGACCACCATTCGAGCCACTACAGAGCATTAAAGTCCATGACCCACCATGTTTTCAAATTGCATCGCCATTAATATTTATTAGTTTATTTAAAAATAAAACAGGAGCGTTTATTTATATTGTAGAAAAATAACGCTAAATGTGTTATTTCATGATTTATAGCAGATTTTAGCATGCAGCTCCGGGAAAATCTGCCCCTCTCCATATATGGAGCTGGTGCAAAGAGAACAACCTTCACATGAATGTGAAGAAGACGAAGGAGATGATTGTGGACTTCAGAAGGAACAAACACACCCACACCCCACTGTATATAGGTGGATCTGCGGTGGAGGTGGTCTCCAGCTACAAGTACCTGGGTGTACACTTGAATGATAACCTCAGCTGGAGCAATAACACCACCAGCCTGATCAAGAAAGGACATCAAAGACTCTACTTCCTCAGACGGCTGAGACGAGCTGGTCTGAGAAGCTCAGTCCTCACCTCGTTCTACAGGTGTGCAGTGGAGAGCGTCCTGTGCTCCAGCATCAACGTGTGGCATGGAGGCTGCACAGTTGCAGAGAGGAAAGCTCTACAGAGAGTGGTGAAGGCTGCACAGAAGTCTGTGGGAGTCAGTCTCCCCACCATCACAGACATTTACACCTCCAGATGCAGAAAAAGAGCCACCTGCATCATGAAAGACCTCACTCACCCAGCACACTCACTCTTTGCACCACTCCCCTCGGGACGGAGGTTGAGGAGCATCAAATGTAGAACCACTAGACTGAGGAACAGCTTCTACCCTGAGGCTGTCAGACTCATGAATAAATAAATAATAAGAATAAACACTGCAAAATGTCACATCATGTTGATACTGATCTGTTTCTTGTTGCTGCGTTCATCTGTGACTATCTGCGTTCATCTGTGACCATCTGCTCATAATGACTCATGTTCGTGCTGCTGTTTATAATGATGTTTTTCTACTACATTAGGGCTTAGTGTATTACTAGCTGATGTCTCTCTTAGTTAATCCTAGATGTTATTATTGTTTTTCTCTTGCATTTGTTGTAGGATGTAACTGGGACCCTGTGTACATAATCTCGTTTTCAACACATGTACTACATGCGGTGCAAATGACAATAAATTCTCTCTGACTCTGACTCTGACTCTGATATGGGCATTGACATCACTGAAGTATCCGCCTTGGAGTTATAGGCGGAGTTATAACAAACATGTATCAACTTCTAACCAGAGAAAACAACTAAAAAAAGCGATGTGTGGGACAAACGTCATGTACACTGTAGTCGTGTTGTGTCATTTTAATATTTCCTCAGTAATAATTGTACAACTGGCTGCTGATCAGCACAGCAGCACTACCTCCCTCCGCTGCTCAGAGAGGAAGAAAAAAGCGGAACATATTTAATATTCCCTTGTTAATAAATCTGCCTGTTGATTAATCCTGCGGTCGCTCACTGATGTCTATCATATTCTGAGCGCGCATCCACTTTTTATTCTCTCCCCGTGACCTGACAGCCAGGTCGGGAGTACAGAATTAAAAAGGCAGCCGCAGAGGAGCTCTGAGCGCGCGTGCTCCCTGCAAGGCTGGATACGGAGCCGAGCCCTGAGTCGGCACCACGAAGGAACGCGAAGCCGGGAGGAGACGCGCGGCTGGCTCCTCTCATGGGCAGAGGAGCAAGTGTGAGAGCAGCAACAGTTTTAATCGCAGCGCGAAGGAACTTCAAAGGTGACCAGCAGAACGCGGAGCCGGGAGAAGACGTGCTGCTGGCTCCTCTAGCTCATGGGCAGAGGAGCGAGTGAGAGCGAGTGAGAGCAGCAACAGTTTTAACCGCAGCGGTGTTATATCTTATTAAAAAGTTCTAATAAATAAATAAAAAGAGAGTGCTGGTCCAGTTGTACACACAACTGCACCAGGAAATATTTAGAGATCACGCATCCACGTAGGACACGAGTTTAACTGCAGTTCTCTCATAAACCTCGATGGCGAACTCACTCCTGCCTTCTGGGGTAGACTTTAAGGGTGTCATTTCACACTTCAGCAATCTTCGGCCGGGTTTCCGGATTCATCCGGGACTCGGTTGATTTTTTTGTTTTGTTTTTCACGCTCGCCTGGCCCAATTGCAAAAATGAAAATAGACATCATATTCTACTACAGTAATTGTCCAATATGGTGAATTGTTACTGTCATGGTGGGTGTTGTCCTTTAAGATTGACTTGCTGTCTTACAAGACCGACCTGCTCTTAGCTCTGTGCTCGATGAAGCGTGTGGGTGACTTGCATGCTCTGTCAGTCCATCACCTGTACACTCAGTTTGCTCAGGATGGGTCAAAGGTCACCCTGCGTCCAAACCCCACATAGGTGCCTAAAGTCCCAACTTTAAACTACAAAACTCTGGGCTTTTATCTGTCTGTTTCTCCTCCTCCTCCAGTTCTGAATGCAGAACAGAGGCGTTTTAAGGTGCTCTGCCCTGTGTGGGCCCTGAGCACTTATATGGAGAGAACCAGCAGTTGGCGCAAAACAAACCAGCTGTTCATATGTTTTGCTAAGCCTGTAGCAGGCAGAGCCTCGTCAAAACAGCACCTCTCCTACTGGGTGACAGAGGCCATTTCTAGAGCATACAGCAGCAAAGGACAGCAAGTACCCAGTGGGGTACATGCTCACTCAACTCGAGGCCTAGCCACTTCCTGGGCCCTATTTAGAGGTGTTTCAGTAGCAGACATCTGTGCAGCTGCTAATTGGGCATCTCCTAACACGCAAAGCTGGGCACCGCTAATTAAAAAATTAGTTCCACAATTTCTAAAACGCTTATTAATTTTTTTAGGTCCACAATTTCAAATGCACAAAGGCCTTATCAAAATTAGGGGAAGCTAATCTAATCCGCTATTTATATTCAACAATTTGTAGCCAGCAACGTTTTGCAATATCTGCACCACACTGCCAACTACAGGCGTATAAACTAATATACACCTCACCTTGCCCTACTTTTTAACAGCGATTCGCTCCGGGTGTCATCTATTAAAATACAACTTTCACTCAGGGTCCAAAATTTTAAAAGTTGTTTAATGTGTGGAATGCTTTTCGACTGCTTCTTTGTCCTTTTTTTGTTTGTTTATTGTAGATTTTTCATTAAAAATGCATCGATAAACTTATTTTTAACTGTTTTCTGGAAAACTGAAGTGCCCTGCAATGCATTATGGGTATACAGATGACGAAGGTGCTATACAAATAAAGTTTATTGTTTATTATTTAATGATTTATTTTTAAGCCACAAAATGAAAAAGCTGTGAATTTGTGCTTGTTAATTTCTGTGCACATGTCATGTGCATGCATGAAAACCTTGATTTTCTTTGGAAAGAAATAAAGAAGAAATAAAAAAACATTTCCAGACACTATTTTACTGTATTACTGAAAAAACACATCTACTCAAAAATTGTGGTGGCCATGAGTAAATAAACACAATGTGATTAAACAAATATATAAAAATATAAAAAGTATATACACAACAAAATGCCTATAAAACATAAGCTGGTGAAAATTCTCAGTCGTCCAGGACATGATAAAATCAAAAAAGGCGTTCAATACAAGATCAACTGGACTTTATTTGTTGCAGAAAACGTTCAGAATGGCAGCTGTGAGACTGAAGTTTTATGCGTTTTATTAGTATAAAACTTCTTCTCAGTCTTACAGCTGCCATTCTGGATTGAAAAAGCCTTTTGGATAAAGGGTGAAACGTTTTCTGCAACAAATAAAGTCCAGTTGATCTTGTATTGAACGCCTTTTTTGATTATAAAACATGAGAAATAGAAAAAAAATGTTTTTAGTCACTTAGTGTAACAGTTTTATTCCCTGCCCTTCCTCAACTTCAGGCTACTCTGACTGTTCTTCTGTGCTCATCTCCAGCTGCACTGGAGGGGATGGGTGTGTTATATTTGGTGAACAGATCGATGAGTACCTGCTCACCCAAAAAGGCAGCATCGGTCAACACCACGTTTAAATCTCAAATACACGGGTGTGTCGCCACGGCATTTATACATGATGAAAGTAACCCAAATACATAAAACTAACGACTCGCCGTCGAATGGTCGACACAAAACGCACAATAAAATCCTTCGGCCACGTTAATTTGGCTTGAAACAGCTGGGTTTTCTAAGGATTTCCATTAGTAACCCACAACCAACCGGCAGACAGTTAGCGTCTATAGGTACTCAACAGATTTAATGAAAAGTAATAAAAATACATGAAAATAACGACTCACCGTCGCGTGGTATACACAGAACACAAAATAGAATCCCCCGGCCGCGTTAATTTGGCTTGAAACAGCTGGGTTTTCTAAGGATTTGTCCAAGTACCCAGCACAAACAGCTAGCCACGGAATTAGCCTCTGAGTTCACCTCTAACCCGGAAGCTGTCGAGATGGAATAGTCCATTTTTAGTAGGGGGATAATGAAATCAACCGTTTTTTAAATTGCTTATTTAATGATTGTTTTCATCGTAACTATAATTATTTTTATGTTAAATGTAGATTAACAAGCAGGATCAATGTTAGGAATTAGGTGACTGGCCGGGGCGCGGCGGGGCCGGGGCCTCATGCTGATGGGATCCCCAGGCATTTACCTACATGGTAGATCCCCCCCTCTGCTCCCTCCCCCCTCCAACCCTCCCTCACCCTCACACCCTCCTCCTCTCTGCTGTTTACGGTAGGGAAAAAGGTAAAACAAGCAGCATTATGAGCTTGTAAATAAGTTTATTGGTTTTTACTGATAGATAATTAGTTATTAGCGGTACTGCATTTTAAATAAAAATAGCAGAAATCCGCTTATGAATTATAAAAGTTAGTCAATTCACAAAAACGCTGACAAAAAGTTTAGGTCCACTGTAAGCGGAATAGCGATTTAGCGCTCCCCTAGCGGTCTGTGCCCACCTTTGCTAACACGTTTATTAAACACTACAGCCTGGACGTTACAACACGTGACGTCACACAGGCTGTGCTTTCCACAAAGGAGGATTAACGTGTTAACGCCTGTCGGTTTAGGCTAAAGTTCACAAAAGCATGCATTTCCAGGGCGTGATTGTATGTTCCCATATCATATGTTGCACCGCAGTGGACTGACTGATAGGGAACTGGAGGTTATGCACCATAACCAATGTTCCCTGAAGGAAGGGAACAAGGTGCAACACATGTTTGCCCCAACAATGCCCAAGCTCGGTGAAGTGCATGCAGAGACCTAACGTGAGGCGTCACCGTCTTTTATTCCAGGGGGGCGGGCCCCCTGGTGACGCTCACTTGCCTTAAAAGGCATGATTGTAATGCTTCAGGTTAACTATGCGGAGGCGCAATTCCCATATCATATCATATGTTGCACCTTGTTCTCTTCCTTCAGGGAACATTGGTTATGGTGCATAACCTCCAGTTTTCCCCACAATACTTGTGAGGTCATCCTTGACCGATGCCATTCACAGACTCACCTACAGAGGACAATAAGAGATTAGAAGATATCACCTAGTCTCTTAGTCTGGATCTACTGGACTACAGCGGCCTCCATCAAATCTGAGTCTGAGCACCTTTGGAGTGAGATCAGATCATGACGGTGCAACTGTGTGACGCTAGAGCTCAGATACTTTTAAAAAGTTCGGAACAGATTTAATATTCATTCCCACTGAAGACCAGAACCAAAGATCCAAACAGTCAGGGACACTCGAGACAGGAAGGATCCTGTTGTGTTACCACCTGCCACAGAAAAGAAGCCCAAAAGCCAACGGAAGCTTAGAAAACACAAACATGGCTGTAGTTCAATCAAATTTACAAATACCGGGCGAGCTAAATAGCAGCTCTGAGTTATTCACAGCAGATCATTTCACAGTTTCAGAAAACAGAATTGTTGTAAAGTATAGAAACCGAAGTCCAAAGTTTATTGTATTTGTTCATATCTGTATTTTTACTGGAGCTGAAGATGGTGGCTCTAAGATATTTGATGATGGTATTTTGTGAGTCAGAAGCTGAAACGTTTGTGAACTTTGGTTCTAACCAAACTTAAAGTACCGGTAATACAACCTACAGTATATGATGAAAAAAAAACACATTCAAAAGTATTTTAAGAATGAAGAAATGTTCGGACTTTAAAACTACAGGTGAACTAACAGGTTCTTCTACTTGTTTTTGTATACAAGAGGTTTCTGAGTGAAACACTAAAATCTTCAAAGTTTAAGAACTGATTTAGTCTTTTTAGTCACTGTTAGTTCATTAAAAATCATCTCACAATAAAATGAATCTAGCTTTGTCTTCATGACTCGACTTTAACCAGGTTTCTTTTTGAAATTTCTGCTTTCAGTCCTTAGAAACTCATGTTCAATAGCTTAAAACAATTCAGAGTTAATAAACTAAAGATGGTCACCATTTAATTTAAAAACTGTGAGCGCTTATAAAACATCCTCATTTTATTTCAATATATTAAATATTTTGATGATTAAACGCAGAATGTGTTGATTTGTTGCTCCCTTTACCCCCACAACACATTGCATGTTTTATAATGAATATATTGAAGCTTCAGTAAATGTTTCACTCACCACTTCTAGAAAGAGTCCACAGACCAGTCAGAACCACCAGAACCTTAAAGAACCTTCTCTCAGTCATTGTGCTCCAAGGAATAAACCAGTCCATTAGTATGTGGCTCGAAGCAACTTCAGTGCTTTCCTCTGAGCCAGCCTTCAAGGTGTTCAGGTGTAGCACACCTGTCAAATATGTATCTGTTTACAGGCATGCATTTAACCAATACCGAAACTAAAAAGAGAATACTGTTCAATGTGAGGAGGCATTTATTTTACATTTTCAACAGAAGACCTTCTAAAGAAGTTTTTGGACACCCAGATAGTAAACAGCAGCAATACTGTAGTCCAGCCTGAACATGGACCCACACGTTTTCTGCATCATCTTTGGACAAGATGTTTCTAATTTTAGTGATTTTACACAGATGGAGGAAAGTGGTTCTGGTAACGTTTTAAATGTGGAGGTTAAAAGACATCCTGATCAAAAATAACAACAAGGATTTTAACTTTAGAACTCGAAGTCGAATTAATGCCCTCCATAGAAGACAAAAAAATTGAAAAATAAGATGCTCAGGTCCATAAACCGCAAACTCTGACTTGTCCGAGTTTAAAAGCAGAAGATTAAGGGTCGTCAAGGTTTTTACGTCAGACAGCAGAGTGTGAACAGGGTCATGAGCAGCATGAGGCAGTGATGCCAGGCTGATGTGGCTGTGTATGGTTCTTCCACATGCTACATCCTTGTCAAATTATTAAATAGTTCAAAAACCAATAATCTTGTGTCTTAAGACTTCAATAATCCAATCAAGATTCAATATTAGAATAAGCTGTTTGGCAATGGCAGAGATTATGCAGATGTTTCCAGGATGAAACCCACATACAGTACTCAACTCTGCTGCTCAATCCATAAACAAAGTTTTTTGTATATTTTAAGGGGAAATGAACAGGCTTTCCAACAGTACTGTGGGAGTTCAGCCTTTTCCACAGCCTCCTGAAGTCACAAGATGGTGCCAACAAGTCACGCCTGTGGACCATTCCCTTGATATTCAGGAGTATAAAAGGCTGCAGAAGAGCCCTCTTCGTCTCTGGAGCATTACATGCCTACTGGTATTTGTGCTTCTAGCCACTTGAGATAAGAAAGACTTACCCTGTATTTTCTCCGTGATTCAGGATTAGCTTCTGTGACTCCTCTGTGTGGCCCTGAGTTTCCTTGTGACTTCTTCACCTGTCTCCTCGCCTTCCAACCACAACCACAGACTTACCTCCGACGTCTTTATTCCTCGTACTGAAACCATTGGACGCCCTGCTCCCTTGATAATCCATATCTTCATATCTTCTTCTATATCTTACAGGTCTCTCTTGTAAATGAGTCCTCGAGGCTCAATGGGATTAACCTGCCTAAATAAAGGTTGAATGAACATCTTCATCAGAGAGAAATATAGCTATTAATCATCATTTCCTGAGTTTCTCCATCCTGATCTTTCTCCTCGCTGCCCAGGGTTCCACTTCCTCCTCGTGCACTTTGATTAACTTTTTCACTGTAAATAAAACCCTGTTAACCTTACTGGTCTTGAAGTTTGTTTGTTTCGGTCCATATTCTCTGGGTATTCTGCTAAACCTCACAAGTACAAGCTTTACTGCCAAGGAGCAACAAGAAAATAAATTAGGGGAAGAAAAAAAGCTTTTAATTTTTGTAATAAATTTAGTAATTTACATTTAATTTTTAGTGTTCACTCACTGAGGCCTGTAATTCTGTTTTGTTCTTATGGTGCTGCACATTAGTAAAACAATCTTTCACTTGGTGATACAAGCATGAAATCAGGCAAAAATAGTTTCCTAGACGTGTGTTTTACACAAACCACACAGAAAAACAGCTGCTGCCATTTTGACTGGTTACAACTGGTTGTCAATGACGGACGGGCTCAGTTGTAAACAAACGTTAGTTTGTCTGGAAGGAACAGCATTCCCAAGCTGATTCCAGATGTTTAATGAGGTGGAAGTCAGGACTGCAGGCAAGCCATTCCATTCTCTCACCTCCCCAAATTCTTGAGATAGTCTCTGACATATCTCACTCTGCGAAGACGAGTACTGTTGTGTAGATCTCCTTCCCAGACTAGAAATGTTTGATTTTTGACGAGTGAAATTCATGTTAAACTCTAAAGCCTCTAATTGCATACAAATGTAAAAGAAAGAGAGCATTTGAAGTTACAGGAGATAGCTGCCTTAATCCAAACATCCCTGGTCAGGAGAAACTAATCGGTTTGTGTACAACACATTTTAAACAAAGACTTGAAATAATCAGAATTTCTCAACAAAAAAAAGTCCATATTCTTTGGTATATTTCACTTGTGTTTAAAAAGATCAGTCCAAAAATGCATGTGGTTTTCTGTTTGTTACTAGCACTAAGATATGTTGCTAGAGTAAATGGTAATGTCTTTCTTGTTGTTGTTTCTGCTTTTTGCTGCAGGGAATGAATGTAAATTTTGTTAAAACTAAGTTATCTAAATCTATAAACTAAAGGACTTGTTAAATGATAGGGCTCTTTATTTGCTATATAACTCAATTTTTGTTCCACATTTAATTTATTGTGTGGAGGTTTGGGGTAAAGCCTGTACAACTATAACAAATTCTATTTTTATTTTGCAGAAAAGAGCGGTGAGAATTATTGCTAGAAAGCCTTATCGTCATCCATCAAATGTATTATTTAAACAACTCAAATTATTGAAATTTTGTGAATTGGTAGATTATAATATTTTGTTAGTAATGCATAAGGCTCATAAGAATGTGCTACCCACAAATGTTCAAATGTTTTTCATAAAGAGAGAAAGCCGTTACAGTTTAAAAGGAACTGAAATGTTTGTTAAACCTAGATATAGGACTAGTTTGAAGGGACGTTTTATTTCGAATAAGGGAGTGGAATTGTGGAATGTTTTGGATAAGGATGTTAAAGATGTAAACTCTGTGATGAAATTCAAAAAAATTATCAAGTCTAAACTGCTAGCAAACTACTAAAGCTTTACGTAATGCATCCTAATGTATTTGTTGATTATTGAGTGTGAAATGTTACTAAATTGATCTGTTGTTTTTGGTAGTTAATTGTTTGAATTGATTGTTTGTAAATTGTTTGTTTTGTTTTTGTTTTGTTTTTAAAAAGGGGCAGACAAAATAAGAAAATTTTCTTCTTTCTGCCACCTTTCATTTTATGTATTTTAATTTTTCTTTCACATATTTATGAAATGTTTTTTTTCCCATTATCTTTTATGTTGTTTTTGTTAAATATGTAAAATGAATAAAAATAAAAAATAAAAAAATAAAAACTCATATGAAAGATTTGGTCATTGTTTTTCATATGAAAGATTTGGTCATTGTTTTACGTTCTTCCAGACACAACCTGGGCTCAAACTTGCAGACTCAGGATCTCTGTTTGTTTGTAAAATAAATTACCGTAACTGAATAGCCATGGTCATGCTCCACCACATGGAGAAGAGCCAATTGAGGTGGTTCGGGCATCTGGATGCTCCCATGGCGCCTCCCTAGGGAGGTGCTTCGGGCATGTTCGACTGAGAGGAGACCACGAGGAAGACCCAGAACACGCTGGAGAGACTATCGGTTGACCTGGGAACGCCTTGGAGTCCTCCCAGAAGAGCTGGAAGAGGTGGATGTGGAAACAGATGTCTGGGCCTCCCTGCTCAGGCTGCTGCCTCAGCGACCCATCTTCGGAACAAATGGATGGATGCACAGGCATGGTTTATTATTAAATCAGAATATAGGGGCGGCCGTGGTGTAGTGGTAATGGCAGTCGTCTCCCGATCGGAAAGTTGGCGGTTCGACTCCCGGGACCCGCACCATGTGTCGTTGTGTCCTTGGGCAAGACACTTAACCCTGAGTTGCTCCCGGTAGGACTGGAAAGCACCTTGCATGGTAGTCTGCCGCCACCGGTTTATGAATGTGTGTAGCATTCAATATACAGTATGTGTAGCACTTTGAGATTTTCAGTAATGAAAAGTGCGTTATAAATTGAATTAATTATTATTATTATTATTATTATTTAATGGTGGCTGCAGAATCATAAGGAAAACTGCTGGCTTGACACGTGTCCAGAAGACAGTCACTGACTTTTTTTCCCCTCTCGTGCAAGGCGGACGCATTTTCTTCCCTCTCCCATCCTACTCTTGTTGTTTTTTTCATTTTTTTTTTCATTTACCCTTTATTTACCCAGGTAGTCTCATTGAGCCATGAGAACTTATTTTCAAGAGAGACCTGTTCGGGAGCAGATGGTGGGGGTTAAGGGCCTTGCTCAGGGGCCCAGAGTGGGGTAAGTGAGGGTGGAGGCAGATGTGGGTGTTTCACCTTTTTCCACCCACATTTTTTGATGTTGTCGGTACCGGGGCTTGAACCGGCAATCTTCCGATCACAGGCCCACCATCTCTAACCACTGCGCCACCACAGAGCTCCTGTTTACCCATCTTCCGAAACAAAAACTACTGTCATGGATCTGGTCAGCTGGACTTTCAACGCAATCGATCAAATCTTTTCAACAAAGCGACAGGGTCCTGGAGAGCCCTCATTCTTCGCTGAGACGCACATGGAAGGATACGTCATGGATCAGTGGTTTTGGGAGCTGATGTGCCTTTCTGTATTGTCTCAGGAGGATGCCGAAGATGTTCATATAATTGGAAACATGATAGCAGGGTTTCTGATTTTTGGCATCGGTGGCTTCCTATGTTATCGGCTATTGAAGAAGATGGCGGCAACCGTTTTGGCCATGGCAAAACTGCTGAGTCTGTGTGAAGGTTTGGTTCGTGCTTCGAGTACTCAAAATCAGCTGATTTAAGAGCTAAACCGTAAGATGGAAGTGATTTGTGAGAATCATAGGCCATCGGCAACTTCTCTAGGACTCGCCAGCATGTTCGGAACGACCAGTGGTGGGCAACGCTAATGCAAAAATTAGTTCCGCAATTTCTAAAGCGCTTGTAAATATATTTAGGTCCGCAAGTTCCAATTCGCTTACTTTCAACGCAATCGATCAAATCTTTTCAACAAAGCGACAGGGTCCTGGAGAGCCCTCATTCTTCGCTGAGACGCACATGGAAGGATACGTCATGGATCAGTGGTTTTGGGAGCTGATGTGCCTTTCTGTATTGTCTCAGGAGGATGCCGAAGATGTTCATATAATTGGAAACATGATAGCAGGGTTTCTGATTTTTGGCATCGGTGGCTTCCTATGTTATCGGCTATTGAAGAAGATGGCGGCAACCGTTTTGGCCATGGCAAAACTGCTGAGTCTGTGTGAAGGTTTGGTTCGTGCTTCGAGTACTCAAAATCAGCTGATTTAAGAGCTAAACCGTAAGATGGAAGTGATTTGTGAGAATCATAGGCCATCGGCAACTTCTCTAGGACTCGCCAGCATGTTCGGAACGACCAGTGGTGGGCAACGCTAATGCAAAAATTAGTTCCGCAATTTCTAAAGCGCTTGTAAATATATTTAGGTCCGCAAGTTCCAATTCGCTTACTTTCAACGCAATCGATCAAATCTTTTCAACAAAGCGACAGGGTCCTGGAGAGCCCTCATTCTTCGCTGAGACGCACATGGAAGGATACGTCATGGATCAGTGGTTTTGGGAGCTGATGTGCCTTTCTGTATTGTCTCAGGAGGATGCCGAAGATGTTCATATAATTGGAAACATGATAGCAGGGTTTCTGATTTTTGGCATCGGTGGCTTCCTATGTTATCGGCTATTGAAGAAGATGGCGGCAACCGTTTTGGCCATGGCAAAACTGCTGAGTCTGTGTGAAGGTTTGGTTCGTGCTTCGAGTACTCAAAATCAGCTGATTTAAGAGCTAAACCGTAAGATGGCGGCAACCGTTTTGGCCATGGCAAAACTGCTGAGTCTGTGTGAAGGTTTGGTTCGTGCTTCGAGTACTCAAAATCAGCTGATTTAAGAGCTAAACCGTAAGATGGAAGCGATTTGTGAGAATCATAGGCCATCGGCAACTTCTCTAGGACTCGCCAGCATGTTCGGAACGACCAGTGGTGGGCAACGCTAATGCAAAAATTAGTTCCGCAATTTCTAAAGCGCTTGTAAATATATTTAGGTCCGCAAGTTCCAATTCGCTTACGCCATAGAAAACTTAGCGGAAGCTAATTTTAAAGCGCAAGTTCATTTTGACACTTACTAGCTGGCAATAATTCATGTACATTATACATACCAACTAGCGGTGTATGAACACTTGTTTTTTACCATTTAAAACTACAACCGCCGATTCCTGGAATATCATTTCCTGAAGCAGCCCTTTGGGTCCTGGTGTTAAAATTATTAAAAAGGTTGTTGAGGATTGCTAGTTCGGCTGCTTCTTTGTCTTTTTCTTTTGTTTTTTGGAGATTTTTCATTAAAGAAGAATCAATAAAAAAGCCCACCGACAAGAGAAAGCTGGAGCCTTGTTCATGAAAAACAACTGATTAAACTGTCTTCTTATTTCTAAACAAAACAGTCGGGTCTCTGTGACCCGATATTTCCCTTTAACACAGCAGTGAACACAGTTTAACTCTCACAGAATAACACAGCTTAAAAGCACACATCATGAAAATGACAAAAGTTATTCTTTTGATCACATTAGAATAAAATCAAAGATAGAAATAGTCTCTTTTGGTGACTATATTTATCAGATTATAGCTAAATGAATGATTTTGTAGTAAATGTCTTGCTTTACTGAGTGGTCAGTAAAGGTCATCACTGGACAGTTCAAAAACCTTAATTTGACCCTGGGTAGGTCCATTACAA
>JBBPBX010068007.1:0-11893 GCA_038048925.1 Garcialebias charrua | reverse complement strand
AATGCCACGATCAGCAACTCCCGGACACTCCACCAGCCACAACTATCCTTATAAGCCCAAAACCAGGATGCAAATTAATGCCAACAACACCGTAACAAAAATACGATACAAAAACAATTTATCAATTAAATCTTTCAGAAGACCTGTACGCGGCCACCACATGTAATAGAATCTTGATGTAATAAGGTATTTAAACACTTACTAAGCCACCATTATTGGAGATGCGCAGTTTATGAGCAGAGTTTAACTGCACAAACTGCCACCAATGTGCGAGTTCTTCCTTTTTCCGATACTAAATTGCTTTTACTGTGATTAGACAATAATGTAATTTCACAGGAGACTTCAATTTATATTGGTCTACCAGAAAATAGACCTTTTATTGAAACTATCACAGAATTACATTAAACATTGGTATCGATATTAGCTCTGATTTAATAACTACGTTGACAAGAATTCAAATTAAAACAAACAGACAATTAAAACTTAACTGTTGGCACATTACTTGACAGATTAATAGCTTATGAAAAATAAGAAATAGGAGGAAGGAGTTCTGGAGCTAAGTTAAGCTAAAGTTGTTTACTTTGAACCAGACTGGGTGACACCGTTTCCCCCACACGAGCAGACTGCTGGGCTCCCGCACGCTCAAACACACCACGGCTCGTTACCTGTTGAGGTTCGTCTCTTGGAGACAAGAGTGGAGAAGTTTGTGGACACACACGTGGATGGGTTTGTCCAGTGGCCGTCCAGTTGGACTTCAGCGTGAGTGAGTGTGCTGATTCACGATACGAGGAACTCGCCTCCCTCGGCAGGAAACAACGGTCAAGCGCACAGACTGACTTTCAAAATAAAACTTTAGAAAACAAATTCTTCCAGAAATGAATGAAAGGATCACAGTAAGGCTTTACTATGATTCCAGCTGAGACGTGGGTCGTTGACACATGACCGGGCCGTCTCCAGCTTTCTCCAGGGAAGAGAAACCAGTTGTCAGTTCGTTCTCCTCCAAAAAACACTAACTTCCAAATAGGAAGTGCCCATTATATGGGAGGCGGGATCTGACCCACCTCCTTAATAACTATTGGCTGGTTTTAACAAAATAAAAGATGGAAGTTTAATTCCATAGGCAGAAAGGCTCTTGACGGACAACAGGAAAACTGTTTACATAAACGACCAGGTGGACTGTCCTGTTGAGTCTAGCTTGAAGACAAAACAAGAGAAGGAAGAGAACAGCTCTTACCCTGACTTCTGCCTTAGCGACAGAGTCTGCTTGCTTTTGCAGAAATAAAACCAGCAGAAGGTCACAGTCATGCAAGTAACAGATCATCATTGAAATGACAAAATATACTGTAGATCAATTCTGAATTAACACACATTAAAGAGAAAGTTCAATCTGATTAATTAGTGTCCATTAATTCATAATAATTGTAACAAAATATAGTGTCCACTTGTCTCCTTGAGCTCCAAGCAAGTGTAACACTGAGAGTTTCAGAGAGATGTGGAGAGGTGTACTTGAAGGTCAAGACAGAGGCCTATATCACTACAATGTATGTGCAGTATGTATGTATATACTGTATATACAGTGTGCATACAGTATACACATACACACAGCATATGTATGTACTGCAAATGTATTACACACACATGTAGTTATATTATTTATCCACAGATTTGTTTAGTAAATACTTTAACAGATGCTAACGCTACATGCTAAGCTAACCACAGCTAGTAGACGTGCTACTGCTAAATCATGAAGAAAAAAACAACAACAGCTCCAACACAGAGAAAATTATACTCTCACATTGTTCTGAAATTGTTTCACAAAATGATTTATGTAGAATATTTTGTTTACCGGAGAAAACGTGATCTGAACACGACGTCTTCGAGAGCAGATCCGAGCAGAGGAGGGGCAGCTGTCAGCTCCTCCGATGGAGATAAATCCTTCACGTTTACTTATTTTTGGGATGAAGTGAAAACTGCGCTTTGAACAAACGTCTACCCGACAGGAACACCCACTGACCCAACACGAAGTAACCATTGCAATTAATTAGAAATAAACAAAAAAAAAAAACAAACGTGATAAATACAGCCAGTAGACTGGGCTTTAACTGCTGCTCTCACTTCCGGCGGAAGTCGTTCCCATAATTCGCGCAAGGCATCATGGGGCGTAGGAATATTGTGGATACTGTACTTTTTTTGTTGTTGTTTTTAACACATCTCATTTTCAGTTGTTTTGGTGTTTTTGGTATTTGCAGCATGTTTTTTTTTTGATTGTGTGTTTCTTCATTTATTTTCTGTGATTGAAGATTTATTTTCTGTTGCATTTGTTTTTTTGTTTAGGAGTTAGGATTATTCATGTGTTTGCAGCACGTTTTAACTGTTTGCTGTGCATTTAGCTGTGTGTAGCTTGTTTGCACCGGTCGTCCACCGTTGAGACGGGACTCCTCAGTGACTGACCATGAAAGATGTACCTCTTCTGGTGTAAGTTGAACTAGATTTTTACAGAAGCTCTCATATTAAAAATCAAAGCACCACCTAGTGGTCAAATATAAAAATCTAACGTTTGGTAATAAAGGTACAAAGAAAAAACATTACTGAAAGGAATGCATTATTTTATATGAGATTAAAAAAAGACAAAACAAAGATTATTATTCAGTTAAACTGCTTTTCTCTGATGTGGATCATCCCCATGTGTTTGTTTAAAGATGACTTACGTCCAAACCTGTGTCCACAAAGATCACAAGCAAATGCTTTCTGTCCTGTGTGAACTATCATGTGTTTGTTTAAATCTGACTTATATCCAAACCTTTGTCCACAAAGATCACAAGCAAATGCTTTCTGTCCTGTGTGAACTATCATGTGTGTGTTTAAATGTGACTTCCGTCCAAACCTTTGTCCACAAAGATCACAAGCAAATGCTTTCTGTCCTGTGTGAACTATCATGTGTTTGTTTAAATCTGACTTGCATCCAAACCTGTGTCCACAAAGATCACAAGCAAATGCTTTCTGTCCTGTGTGAACTATCATGTGTGTGTTTAAAGTTGACTTCCGTCCAAACCTTTGTCCACAAAGATCACAAACAAATGCTTTCTGTCCTGTGTGAACTATCATGTGTCTGTTTAAATGTGACTTCCGTCCAAACCTTTGTCCACAAAGATCACAAGCAAATGCTTTCTGTCCTGTGTGAACTATCATGTGTGTGTTTAAAGTTGACTTCTGTCCAAACCTTTGTCCACAAAGATCACAAACAAATGCTTTCTGTCCTGTGTGAACTATCATGTGTTTGTTTAGATTATCCTTTCTGTTAAATCTTTTTCCACAGTCTTTACAACTAAATGAGGTCTGTCTTGACTGTCTTTTCTCGACTGAGCCTCCAGTTTTCTTCACTTCAACACATTCCTTGACAACCAAACAACTTGAAGACATCACTGACTGACTTGTCTTGTGAAATTGTTTCCCATGCTCAGTGAAGCTGCAAGATTTGTTGACAGTGTTTACGCCTGACTCAGGAGCTCTGCTCTTCTTCCAGTCTTTGTCACCGTCTTCAGGTTCTGACCCAGAGTCTGATAAGTCTTTTAGCTGAGAGTCAGAGTCATTCACATCATCACCTTCATCATCCTCACTGACTTCAGTCTCTGAAGAGCTGCAATCATCTCCATAAGTATTTAGATCTGGGTTCCTGGTAGTCTCTGCTCCTCCACAGTCCTCTCCACCAGTTGATGCTTTCATCTGGTCAGCTGAACTGCTGGTTGGAAGATCTTCCTCTTTTACTTGGTGCTGATGAAGCTGTAAAAATAGACGTTTCTCTTCATCTTCCTCACTCTTCAAAGGAACAGCAGTGAATGCAAACCCGGGGTCATCAGTCTCTGTTTTCACACAAAACTGCTCTCCCTCTTGACTGGTCCACAGTTCCTCATCTTCCTCCTTTATGTTGAGGGTCTCTGGATCCTGTTGATCCATCCCAAGCATCTGTACTTCAGGAGCTTCTTTAATCAGAACCATCTGCTGAACATCTGCAGGGACCACAGAAAACGTGAACATCAGGCACAATTATAACTTTAAATTCACACATACAGCGATGCTTGAAAGTTTGTGAAGCCTTTAAAACTTTATAAATTTCTGCATAAAAATGACCTAAAACATCATCAGATTTTCACACAAGTCCTAAAAGTAGATAAAGAGAACCCAGTTAAACAAATTAGACAAAATATTACACTTGGTCATTTATCGAGGAAAATTATCCAATATTACATGATTTTTCCTGAGATTTGTCAAGCTGTTTTATCAGTAATGCACAAAAATAAATTAAAGGGGACCACAGATGCAAAATTCACTTTTTAATGTTTTTGTACTCAACTTTGGGTATTTACTTCATAAAAAAACAGTCCTAAGGCCAAAAAAATGCACCCAGTGGTTTATTTACTATAAGTATATTTATTTATCTTAGATAGAAACGGCCGATTGCACTTCCTGCGGTTTGTTACGTCACAAACCGCAGCCACAACCCACAGCCACAACCCATCCCAACCTTTGTCCCGCCCCCGTCACCTAGCAACCCCTGGTAATGCTCCACCCACGCGGTTCCTGAGTTCATCTCAGCCTGCACACTAGGTGGCGGTATGCACCTAACAGTTGTTTGCGATCCGCCATAAATCAAATGGAGAAGAAGAAGAATAGTTCATCTCAGCAGAATGGCTCCTAAAGTTAAATGTTGCGTTGTTGGCTGCATTACACAACATGTGTCGATACACACTCTTCCAGTCTCAGAGAGCAGAGATGCGTGGCTTAATTTTATTTTTAATGGCAATGTCCAGGCGACATTACCGAAGAAGAATTACACTTCTTATATGATGAAGGACTACTTTTGCACAACTGCCAGTTTGGTTGAGTGGTTAGCGCGCTGGACCGCCACCCGGGAGACCTGGGTTCGCATCTTGTCCATTGCATCTTTTTTTTTTCCCCTTTTTTTTTTAAAGCCTTTTGTTTCGGAGAAACCCTCTCTGACCCTCCTGGCGCAGATAATGGAGCACTAAGCAGATTTAAAATTGATAGTTTTCAGATAAAAAGACAGCACCGCTGTGAGTGTGTGTGTGTGTGTGTGTGTGTGTGTGTATGTGTGTCCGCCAGTGACTGCTCGCTCCCTCCAGCTCGCGCGCACGGTGAGAGTGAGGGAGAGAGGGAGTTGGACATGACAGGAAGAATAAAAAATGACACGACAACTTGTACACTGTGATCTGTTGCGGTCCAATTCAGCTCAGCTCGACTCTGTGGCAGTAACGTGAGTTGACTTCCTCGTCTGCCTTTGGAGGGCGGAGTTAATGTAAGCAGATCTTTGAAGGGCGTGCCACGAGATCTCATTATCATAAACCGGTCGTTCAAAACGAAAGTTAAAAATGGCAGAATTAAAAAGGGTATAATTGATTATCTAAGAATTATTTTGTGTATTAAATTGAATGAACAGTGTCTGGTAACCCCAAAGAAATACCATAAAAATTTTAAAAACATATCTGTGGTCTCCTTTAAATATTGACGAGAGCATGTACTTCCGGTTCCGGCGAGCTGACGAACAGCTGCTCCCTCTGGTCTCTCTGTAGTCTTTATCATCAAACTGACCCGTTTTTTTGAATTGGACTAAAGTTGGTCCACCTTCCAACTGACTCAGAGAGCCGAACTGGACCGTCCCCCCCAAAAAAAAAATTCCGGCCCACCGGCCGCTACACTCCACCGGTCATTCTGAGCGCATCTTGCAAGCCAGGTGAGTCCTCGAGCTGGGGAGCCGTCCCACGAAGCCCCAGTGTTTCTTTGCCACTCTCACTGGATCCAAACTGAACTTCCCATCTGGATCTGTGGTTCTCCTGGTTCAAACAAGATTCGCAGGGAAGTTTTATGCTGACTTTTCTGCTGCCCTTTGTTTGTTTGAATTGGCCTCGTGGCGTGGGGGGAAGTGTACCTGGTCGAACCTGTGCCCCAGGACCAGAACTGAACCAAGTTGGCTGTGGGGGACTTCGTTCTACATTAAAGCCGGTCTCACCACCGTGGGAACCGCTGCTCTCACCTGGAGTCACTGGAGGTGACGCCGGCTGCTTTGAAGTGCTGCTGAAACTGAACAGGAGCAGAGATGGGCAGTGACGACTTCAGCCTCTTCGTGGGAAGGTGGCCTTTCATGCTATGGTGATCGGACAAGCAGAGCGACGTGAAGCGCGGAGTGGCTGCAGCTGCGCTGTTTTGGTGCTTGTTTTCCCGCTGCTGCTCCCTGCTGACCTGAAACAGGCTTGCACCATGCCTTTAATTTCAGGAGGATCTTCTGGCAGTTCACTCTACTATCCATCCATCTATCCATCCATTTTCTTCCGCTTATCCGGGGTCGGGTCGCGGGGGTAGCAGCCTAAGTACTGCCTAAAGGCTCGGATATAGTCGCGCTTTGGTCCGCAAGCTGGAGCGCGCGTGCTGCGCGCGCACTGTGCATGCGTTTATAGTGTAGCACGGCAGAGCTTGGCAAAGTGCTGTTCTTTTACGGACCAGCAGGTGGCAGTACCCTCTAAAACCTGTGCATATGTTGCAAGAAAGGGTGTAGAGGAAGAAATCTACCGTAGAAGAAGAACTGTTTGAAATCACACAACAAAAACAAATAGCTTTCTGCTCGCGTGCTGAACTGTTGTCTTTATTTGCGGCTTTCAATGCATGGAGTCAGCGGAGGAGAAAGCGATCACGTGACTTTTGGCGAAAAAACAAAAGAAAAGTCCGACTCCAGATCAGGAATGAAGGAGAATTTTAACATTTTGTGTCACAAAACATTCCTCCATGCGTCGCGACTAGGGCTGCAACTAACGATTATTTCAATAATCGATTAATCGGCCGATTATTTTTTCGATTCATCGATGAATCGGCAAAAAAAAAAAAAAAAGGAAACAAGTTTTAATTATCACCTCTTTATTCCAAAATTTGACTGACATATCAAATCGCACAAAAAACAGGTTGCTACTTGACTATTCTGTTAGTAAAATATTGAATAATTAAAAAATAAAGTTAGTCAGCTTCAATAAAAAATAAATGTACACAAACATATATACAAATGTATGATTTATACCTGCACAAAATGTAGCTACTTTGTAAAATGTGTTTTTGAGGGACAAGTGTAACCTGGATTAAAGGTGTGGATTGTTTTAACCTGGATGGGGCAGCTGTGGCTGAGTTGTTAGAGCAGTCGTCCTCCAATGCAAGAGTTGGGGCTTGGAATCCACCAGCAGTCACATGCCTAAGTGTCCATGGGCAAGACACTGAACCCCATGTTTGTGCCCCATTGGTGTATGAATGTGAGCTAAAGCTCGGATTTGTCTCTTTAGAATGATTTGTTCTTTGTAATCTAGTAGAGTGCTGTATGAATGGGTAAATGAGGACATGTAGTGCTTTACACTACTATAAACAATGTAAAGCACTTTGAGTATCAATTAGATAGAAAGGTGCTATATAAGTACAGTACAGTCCATTTACCATTTACCATTACAAGTGTGGATCATTGTAACCTGGGTTAAAAGTGAAGTCTTCGTCTTCAACCATCGACAGAGGCCTCATGTCAGTGACGTTCATGTAAGGATCTTTCAGTCTCTGCTGCTTGCTGTGGTGGTGTGCATGATGTCTGTCCATCATGAAGGCTGTCATTGTTTGTTGTTTTCTGGAATGAGAGAGAGTTTATATGTATTATATCATAATTTACAGTAACTCAAGAAATGCCTTGTTTCACTTGGTTAAACGCACAAGCACACACACACACACACACACACACACACACACACACACACACAAATATAAAATACTAATTACACACACTTGAGTAGATGAATAAATTACTGTAATTCCTGTTTAAATGCAATTCATCCTTCCATACAATGCAGTGACTTCAGACTTTGCCAGCAAATTAAAAGTTGAAGCTAAATCATTAAATTATCACCATCTTTGTGTTAGATTTATTTATAAAACACATTTAAACACTGCTTGTATCGTTACATTAAAAATAAAAACACACACATTCTCTGTCACAGCTAAGAAACAAGCAGCTTCAGCTACCAGAGACACTGGCATCACGTTTTCTCTCTTTGAAACAGAACAAATATGTTTTGACTTACCTGCTGCTCTTCCTTCATTCACACCGTGGTGAAGCCCGTCATGTTTACATTTCATCTGCGTGGTTATCTCGTGTCGCGTCGTCACTTTTCAAAGCTTTTTTATCTATGAAGCGTCGAACTCCCACACGTTGTAGGACTTATTTACAGTTTTCTCTGCGTCGCGTCGGTCATTTGTAAAATAGACTTTGAAAACAGTCTCTGCTGTGTTTCCTCCTCCCTCCTCGCTCAGTTCAGAAGCCACACACACGCGCAGGCGCAGCACGCTGACGCTGCAGTTTTTTTTTTTTTTCAAACTTTATTCAGTCAGGCTCAGCCAGCTTTGACAAAGCTTTACCGGTGAACAAAACAGCTCCGCGGCGCCGTGAAAGATGCATAATCGCGCGACACAACGAATCGATGATGAAATTCGTTGCCAACACTTTTAAAAATCGATTTTTATCGATTTTATCGATTCGTTGTTGCACCCCGCCGTTTCCACGACCACAGCGGCGCAGACAGCTGCAGATTCTGGCGTGAAGACTGTCGGTGAGGTCCACACCCGACCAGTCAATCAATTTGGCGCGCGCGCTAGGCTTGCGGAGCTTCAAAATTTAGGAGGTGCACGACCACGCGCGAAACCAACGCGCTGGCCAAAGCGCGGGGGCGGGGACTTCGCGATTGCGTCACTTTGGCCGCGCGCCCTATGCGACGCGTCAACTATATCCTAAGCTTAAGAGTTCACTCTACTATTTGTTACAAATTATTTGTTTCTATTCGTTGATTCTGGGTCCAGCTTCTGTCCCCCATGGCCACATCCATTCTTATTCACAAGGGGGCTGGGGCCCCCCTCAGCCCAATTCAAACTGTAGTTGGGCCTCCACAACGGATTTGTTTGCCCATTTAACTTGTGACGCTTTATGGTCTGAGACTTTTCTGCACCATTCATATTATTGCCATTATTTTCAGATCTCAGACTATCTGGAATCACTGAATCTTATTAACACATCTGGATCTGCCCATCACTGCAACTTTCACTGTTTTTAGGTTCTGAATGATCGTGTCTTCATTAATGTTTCTCATGGTTCAATTATGGGGGCTAAATGTCACACTGTTAACTCCTGTAATTACACATCAGTGACAAAGAAGTCAAGAAAATGTCTGATAATAATGTTATTGATCTCAGGGATTCAGCCCCCCCCCCCACACTAACTATAGTACACCAAATGACTTTAAAAATAAGTCTGGTCTTCGTTTCCTGCATGTAAACACTCGTAGCCTTCTAAAAAAACTTGATTACTTGAAAATTCAGGTCAGTTCTTCTGGGGCAGATGTGATCTTCATCTCTGAAACTTGGCTCAACAAATCTGTTCTGAATAATGATCTGGTAATCAATGGGTTTAAGATCTATCGATGTGATAGAAAAAAAAGGGGGGGAGGGGTGGAGTCGCTATCTACATCAGAGATTCTTTGCCAGTATTGCGTCTAAAAAAACAATCCCAAACCAGTTTGAGGCTTTAGATGTGAACATCCCTTTGAAAGGAGGTCAGATCTTATCTGTAGTGGACTGTTATCGTCCCCCCTCCGAACCACCCGAGGCTCTGTCCTCCCTGACAGAATTCATAGGAAATTTAAAATACAATGAAATTTTGGTGGCAGGAGATTTCAACATTAGCCGTGTTTCCATCAAGGTTTCTAGCTGCGCATTTTGAAGTATCGCAGCAGAAAAGCTTAATGGAAACGGCAAAATCCGAATTTACGTCCTCAACTTCGCCAAAAAGTTTATACGCTCGCTTGAGGTGGTTTTTGGGATCTTCGAAAATGAGCAGATGCGCAAAACGACAGATGGAAACAGATTTTCCGACTCAGTTCTGCCGTAGCGAACATTCACGTCACGTGACGTTCAGCTGTTTCCGCTCCGGACAACATGTAACATCGCTAAAACTAGTTGGCATGACAGAATAAATACAACTTGCCCGATAGCAACACGTACCTGAAATATTCTCTCCATTTTGACGAGATGTGTGGCCGGGTTCTGTTTTCAACCGCTACTTCCTGTTTACTGTAGACATGCGCAGTGCTGACGTCTGACGTAATGACGCTGACGTCTGACGTAATGACGTCAGACGTCAGACGCCAATGCGTGGCTTGGTAGAAGCGCTTCAAGCCAGTAGATGGAAACACTTCTGCTTCGCATTAAATTGTATTTACATATTAGCGAGATTTCAAAAATTAGCTCAAAATTCGAGATGAAAATGGATGGAAACACGGTTATTGACTGGGATAAGTCGACCCCCCTCTGTGATAAATTCAA
The DNA here is from genome assembly GCA_038048925.1 of Garcialebias charrua. NCBI lineage: Eukaryota > Metazoa > Chordata > Actinopteri > Cyprinodontiformes > Rivulidae > Garcialebias > Garcialebias charrua. The sequence goes on along the minus strand of JBBPBX010068007.1, from coordinate 1,486 downwards.
GGAATGTTGCCTATCTCTCAATCTAACCCAACTCTAACTCTCCCACTAGACCAAACAAAAATTGTCCTGAAGAATTTTCCATCTTAGATCTGTTTCTAACAAATATGCCTCACAAATTCCCTGGTACAGGTGTATTTGCTAACATTCTAAGTGATCACTGTGTGATAACAGCTCTTAGCACGATTAAACTTCCTCCTTCTAAGCCCAGAATAATTCAAAAAAGGGATTTGAAACATTTTTGTGAACAGTCATTCCTCTGGGATCTATCCCACTTTGATTGGCAACGTATTCTATTAATCAATGACGTGAACACCGCTTGGAACTATTTTCATAATAGTTTCATTTACTTTTGCCCTTTATCCACAGGGCCTGTTCGCGCTCGTTCGGTCTCCTTCGTAACTAGTTAACAACTAGTTATGGAGTGTACCCACAGGGCCTGTTCACGTGAAACCAGACCTATTTTGGGACCTTCTTGACTGGGGTACATAGGTCTAGTTCTTGTAGGGTCCAGTTATGACATCAGCACAGTGTGGTCACTGATTGGTCAGGGGGCGTATTCCTAGGTCTGAGGGCGGAGATTCAGTCTTCCAGGAAATGCAAACTGCCATCCCGTCAAAATCGAGAACAACAAGTCGGAGGAGCATATTTTTTAGAATTAACACAGGCTAATAATTATGTCACAACCGTGGTCAAACGCGGAGGTTCAGGCTTTTCTGTATTTGCTGGCCGATGAAAATAGTCAGAGGGAGCTGGATGGAGTGACGTGCAATGAAAAGATTTTTCAAGAGGTGTCTGCGCAGGTGAGTGTTTTCTAACTTTAAACATATTTCCAGTGAGTCATGCAACTGTTTCTTAGCTTTTTTGGACTGCGAAAAGACAGTTTCAGAGACTGGCTTCAGGCAACAGCCGAGAGGCTTTTAGGAAAAAAGAAAAAAATATATATGGCGGAACGGCTCGTTTCTCTGTAATTTAACAAGAAAATCACATAAACAATTATTTGTTAGCTCGAAATTATAGCAGAGGTGTGTCTCAGTCTATCCATCCATCCATCCATTTTCTTCCGCTTATCCGGGGTCGGGTCGCGGGGGTAGCAGCCTAAGTAGGGAGGCCCAGACTTCCCTCTCCCCAGCCACTTGGAGCAGCTCCTCTGGGGGAATCCCAAGGCGTTCCCAGGCCAGCCGAGAAACATAGTCCCTCCAGCGTGTCCTGGGTCTTCCTCTGGGTCTCCTCCCGGTGGGACATGCCCGGAACACCTCACCAGGGAGGCGTCCAGGAGGCATCCTAACCAGATGCCCGAGCCACCTCAACTGGCTCCTCTCGATGTGGAGAAGCAGCGGCTCTACTCCGAGTCCCTCCCGGATGACTGAGCTTCTCACCCTATCTCTAAGGGAGAGTCCAGACACCCTGCGGAGAAAACTCATTTCAGCCGCTTGTATCCGAGATCTCGTTCTTTCGGTCACAACCCAAAGCTCATGACCATAGATGA
>JBBPBX010068006.1:0-19255 GCA_038048925.1 Garcialebias charrua | reverse complement strand
TATATATATATACACTGTATACAGTATATGTATATACTGTATATATGTATGTATAAGTATATAAGTGTACAACCATATATATATGATTTTTTATTCATAAAAAAAAACACTTCAAAATATCTGAACTTATATTCTAATTAAACAATGCTTTACCAGAAAACATATCCATTTAAAGACTTTGTATGTTCATAATAAAAGTACACATAATGTTTACTTTGGAGGCAGAATTTCTTCCTGGGGAACAACAATATTTTGGCAGCAGTGTCGCAGCAATTTCCAAATGAGCAAATAAGCAGAGCTGGCCAACGCCTGACCCCAACCGAACACCTCAGACCACATACGTTACAAACAATCTAATGAGCACCCTTTATGTGCTGACTGTGCACCAGCTGCTCTGTGTCTATTCACCAGCCAAGCACCACATACTGTATGTAAGAGTACAACCATTTTGTTTTTTACGACACTAACAGTACTGTGGTTAAAATGATCTTCATATGCTACTTTTATATTTACAAAAGGCAGAAAATAACTTTTAAAACTGCATTTTCAGGTAAAAATTGGTTTTTTGTTTGTTTGAACATTTTGTTGATGATTAAACAATTCTCAAGGACATTCTGATTTTGGTAACGACAACACACTTTTGACAACTGCAACTGTTAATTTTGAAACTACACTAAGTAAATGAAAAAATCCAATAAACATTAAACAAATATTTTTGCGCTGAATTAAGACTTTGTTGGAAAAACTCGCCACAGATCGGTTTATAAATCAATGGCTGCAGTCAAGTAATTTATGCAGGTTGGATGTGGAGTTTTTCTGCACAGCTCTTTCAACATTTTTCTGTAAACAAAGCAAAAGGCGCATAATGAGGCTGTCACCTTTCGTGCAGTTGAGAGAATTTCTCCCACATATATGGCCAAGGATTTTCATTTCCTTCATTTTCAGCCTCATCTGAATGTGAATCAGATTCAGCTGATTCATCTGGATCTAGATGTGACTGTGTGTCCACTTTTCCATCACTGGCATGCTGTCTTTGCAGAGGACATTGCATTAGTTTACTCATTTGCATTTTTCCTCCCCAGCAGTGGTAAGCTAGCCAAAATCGAAGCAATATAATGCATATTTGAGGCAGTTACAAAGCATAAAAGCAAAAATGATTAATTAGTCTATGTATTTAATGATTCTTATTTTCCTATTACCAAAACCAGAGCATTTATATATTACTCAATTTCTTAACGTTTTTATCATTATTATTTACATTTTTGGGAGAACTACCATGACTTGTCCATGGAGTTGTTAGTGTTGTCATTCCTAATTAGCTAAACTTATAGTTTAAACTTCAAATTTCATGCTCAATAATCTAGGTAAAAAAATCCAACAAAGATAAGTCAGGTTCTTTGGATGGATTCTTATGTTTTTTGTTGAAATTTTCATCCTTCATCCAAAGGACTTCATCAGTCCGAGGAGCCACAACAAACTCAGTCCCACAAGCAGCACACTCACATGGCCAATCTGTTTGATACTGTAGTGTTAAGATGTTTTCTGGAGTCTGCTGGACTAGTGAAGTCCTTTGGATGAAGGACGAAATATTTAACAAAAAAATAAGAAACTGTCCAGAGAACCTGACTTATCTTTGTTGGATTTTTTTACCTGGATTATTGAGCATGAACTTTGAAGTTCTGAACCACTTTGGCTGTGGCTGCCTCAGAGGGGTCAACAGGGGAGAGGGCATGCCCCAGAAACATCTTATCACCATCTAACTGGTTGGCCCACTATGTGAGTGTGCTCTGGTAGGACTGAGTTTGTTGTGGCTCCTTGAACTGATGAAGTCCTTTGGATGAAGGATGAAATGTTTCAACAGAAAGAAAAAAGAAACATCCAGAGGACCTGACTTAAATTTGTTGGATTTTTTTTCCTGGATTATTGCGCATGAACTTTGATCTGTTGAACCACTTTGGCCATGTCTGCCTCGGAAGAGTCAACAGGGGAGAGGACGGGCCCCAGAAACATCTTAGCACCAGCAAACTGACTGGCCCACTATGTGGGTGTACTGAGTTTGTTGTGGCTACTCGGGCTGATGAAGTCCTTTGGATAAAGGACGAAACATTTAAAAAACAACAACAACAAAAAAGAAACCATTCATTCATTCTAAAAAAGCTAAGTCTGGCCCTCTGGATATTCAAAAAAACAAAAACAAAACAAAGCAAAAAAAATTGTAGAAGCGTTTCGTCTTTCGTCCGAAAGAATTCCTCAGTCTGAGGTGCTGTGTTCAGCTCAGTCTTATAAATAGCACCCTCTCACAGTGGATCAACCAGTTGGCTGATGACAGCTGAAACCAGCTGCTCACATGATCAAGGAGGGCCATCAGCCTAACGATGGATCGTTAGCACCCTGATGGTTGTTTGCTATTCACAGAGGGCTGAGTGATACTAGCAATAACAGCATTGTAAGAGGGGGACAGTTGAACAGTTGAAGGGTGTCTGAGCTGAATGCAGCATCTCAGAATGAGGAAGTCTTTCGGACGAAAGACGAAACGTTTCCACAATTTTTTTGCTTTGCTTTGTTTTTTTGTTGTTGTTTTTTTTAAATGTCCAGAGGACCAGACTTAGCTTTTTTAGATTTTTCTACCTGGATTATTGAGCATGCATCAGGGCATTCATTCATTCAACCTTTATTTATACAGGTTAGTCCCACTGAGCCTCGGGGACGCATTTACAAGAGAGATCTGAATTTTAACAAAGAGTGATGTCAACAGTGGACAACAACAACAACAACAGACAATCATAAAGGATACATACAATTTTTTTAAGCATAGCGTAGTGGTAAGGGCAGTCGTCTCCCGATCGGAAAGTTGGCGGTTCGACTCCCGGGACCCGCACCATGTGTCGTTGTGTCCTTGGGCAAGACACTTAACCCTGAGTTGCTCCCGGTAGGACTGGAAAGCACCTTGCATGGTAGTCTGCCGCCACCGGTTTATGAATGTGTGTAGCATTCAATATATGTGTAGCACTTTGAGATTTTCAGTAATGAAAAGTGCGTTATAAATTGAATTAATTATTATTATTATTATTATTATCAACAGTGGACAACAACAACAACAACAGACAATCATAAAGGATACATACAATTTTTTTAAGCAAATGAAAATAAAATGTAATTTAAAGGATAAATAAAAGGAAAAGTAGTGAAGAAACAGCTAGATTGTAAGGCAGTGTAGAATATTAAAAACAGGAATATATCTGCATTGGTTTTGGCAAGGAACTTAACAGATGCTTAAGCCACTTAGAGAGGTTAAGGTCGAGAGCTTCCATGACCGTCCAGATGACCTGACTGAACATTGTTGGTACAGTTCAGACTATTTTCAAATTGTTAAACATCGATAGTTTAGTGAATCTACCTGGATTAATGAGCAGGCATCAGGACATTTTTTAACTTACATACTGGTTGTTTGAAAACTTTATGAATAGAACTTGCTGACAGAAAGTTACTCAGGCTTCTGGAGCAAAGAGCATGCAACTCTGATTTATTAATATTTGCTTGTATACAGTCATTTAGCATGCTAACACTTGGAGGCTTTATCTCAATTCAAACAGTTGTATCTCAGCTTAAATAAATTGTATTCATATTCATTATGAAGACATTTAAAGCTCGGAACTCAATATTCTCCAGTTTTGAATTAAGAAAGCTTTCTGAATCAGAAGCAAACATCATCAACTATTGGATAAAAGTCTTTTTTTTTTACTGTTACTGTATTTATTTAGACATTGAAGCCTCAGTTTTACTCATAAAAAATACAAACAAAAAATATTTTACATACCTTTTTCATTGCCCTTCTTTGTTCAGGAATGAGCACTTATCATTTAGCATTCAATTAAACTGATTGATGTTTTCATATTTATCTGAAAGAATGAAAAAAATCAATGTATGTTTGAGAAAGTACATTGACATTTTATGTTGCAAGGTTCCTTCTGGTTTTATCCCCATTGACCTCTGACCTCATCATGTGACATTATGTCACTACGCCTCTGAATCCCAACTTGGCACTTCAACAATTGATCCGAGTAACGTTACTAGAACCACCTTCTTCCACCTGCGTAGTATCGCTAAAATTAGAAACTTCTTATCTAAAAATGATGCAGAAAAACTGGCTCATGCATTTGTCACATCTAGACTGGACTATTGCAATGGTTTGTTTTCTGGGTGTCCAAATACCCGGTACTTCTTTAAAAGTCTTCAGTTGATCCAAAATGTTGCTGCCAGAGTCTTAACTGGAGTTAGTAGGAGAGATCATATCTCTCTAGTTTTAGTTTCTCTCCAGTGACTCCCTGTCAAATACCAAACTGAATTCAAATTTTTACTTCTAACCTACAAAGCTCTCAACAGCCTAGCTTCATCTTATATTACTGATCTTATTGTTCCATATTTTCTTAACAGAGCACTTCTCTCTCAGACTGCAGGTGTACTTGTGTTAGAGTTTCCAAAATCAGAACAGAAGGCATATCTTCCAGTTCTCAGGCTCCTCTCTTGTGGAACCAACGTCCAGTTTCTGTCCATGAGGCTGACACATTGTCCAGTTTCAAGACTTTCCTTTTTGATAAATCCTATAGTTAGGGTTGGCTTGTTGTGCTGCTATAGACATAGACTATTGGAGGACAAACTGACCTCATTTCTTAAAACGAACTGTTACCACTGAATAGTTTTAATTTACATTATTTCTATCTTAACATGTGATTCTCGACCTGCCATTGTGTATCTGTTCCTCCTTTCTGTTCCTCTCAAACCCAGCCAGTCGAAGCAGATGACCGCTTGTCCTGAACCTGCTAAAGGTTTCTTCCTCATGAGGGTTTTTTTCCTTTCCACTGTCGTCTTTGTGCTTGCTCAAGATGAGAGTCTGTGATGAACTTACTTTGTAGACTCAAAGCAGTCTGCTCCTCAGATAAATAATGTTATTACCGTAAGTGACTTTTTATGTATATTAATGTTTTTTTTTCAGTGCCCTGAGACGACTTCTGTTGTGACTTGGTTCTATATAAATAAACTGATTATAAATATATAAATATATAAATAAACTTGGTTCTATATAAATAAATTGAATTGAATTGGATTATTGAGCATGAACTTTGACAAATCAAATTGAATTGTAGTTCCTATTTCTGAGGTATACCAGGAACACAGCTGTAAACAGCTAATGTGTGTGTTCTTTTTTTTTTTTCATAATAACCTAAAGCACTTAATGTTTTAGGGGGTTGTGTTTATGTTCTTTCCTGATAAAGGAAAGTATTTTCAATGAGCCACAGCGTAATGTATTCGCTTTTATCTGTAAAGCACTAAATCATAACATACATAAGTCAGCGGAGGGCACTTTATTAAGTCAGGTTAAGGTTTGGCAATAAGAGCACACAGTTTCTCTTAGTGCCAAGCAACAGGAGGGACGTAGAAACTCCCCTTTAATTGAAATAAAATCCAGACAGAACCAGACTCAGGATGAACACTGGGCGGCCATCTGCCTCGACCGGTTGGGGTGAGAGGAGAGAGGAGGAATCAAAGTCACAAGCTCCATTGTGTTGGGATCATAAAAGGCTGCGCAAAATGTTTCATCAAAACACCATAACTATCAACTCCCACTGAACAGATCTGAGACATCTACACATGCACGGCAGCTCAAACAGGTACTTTTAGGTTCTGACTTTGCAGGGGTCAGAATCAATCACAGTTTTATTGTGCTAACGTTGATGAATAGATCCAGCACTGAGACAAAACGTACACACTTTACTGCCTTACAATAAATCATACAGAAGTGAAGAATATTTGTTTATTGTTTATTCATTTCAAATTTTAAAAATACAAAAGAACAACAAATTTTACAAAATGATATAGAAAAATAAAGAACAAATTTCAAATGAAAGGAGGCAGAAGAAGAAAATCATCTTATAATATCTGCCCCTTTTTGAAAAAACAAAAAACAAAATTCCATTTAAACAATCAATTAAAACTAAATTTATCCATAAACCATATTTATAACTCATAATAATATAACTAATTTATAGAGATTTTAAGTATATAACATTTACACATAAATTTTCAACAATCTATTCTTAATCATTTTCTTAAATACAGACATTGACCGTGCAACTTTAACATCATAGTCCAATCTATTCCATATACCAATTCCATGTATTAAAGTAAAACGACCCTTTAAACTAGTTATATATTGTGGTTTAACAAAAATATCTGTACCCTTTAAATTATAACGTGTCCTTTTTACAAAAAGCTTTTGAATATTTGAAGGTAGAGTGTTATTTTGTGCTTTATACAATAGTAAAAAAATATTATATTCCACCAAATCATAAAATCCTAGTAACTTCAATTTATAAAACAATACACCAGATGGATGATGATAATGCATTCTAGTTATTATCCTTAAAGCTCTTTTCTGTAAAACAAAAATAGGTTTCGTTGTAGTTTTGCATGCTGGACCCCAGATTTCAACACAATAAATTAAACGTGGTAGTATGATTGTACTATACAGCAAAAACAAAGCTTTATCATTAAGTAAGTCCTTTACCTTATATAGTACTGCAATGGATTTAGATATTTTAATTTTAATGGAATTTATGTGTTGCTTCCATGACAATCTATCATATAATGTTTTTTTTTTGAGTCAGGAAAGGTGTTAATTAAACATTATAATGAGCTTTGTAGGCTTTGAGATAACACACCGTTGTTTCTAAACAAAGTGAATAATTTAGTTGAATGCTACCAAAAATAAAGCAAATCCAAATTCTACAACGTTTTATGAATTTTTATTCCACCAGGTCTTGAACTTTATTCAACTTTTCCTCTGTGTCTTATCCTACGCGTCTAATTAAAAGCTGCAGTGATTTATTTGTGTTAAAACTTAACTCCTAAATTGGATTATCAAAATTGCTGTTTTAAATAATTATTACATTGTTTTGGCAGAAACTCCGTTTTGCATAATTATAAGTCTGTTAAAAAAACGAAGAGGCACATTTTAGTAAATAAAACAGATGCACCCTGTAATTTACTGTTTTTGTTGTTGTTGTGTGGTTACAGTTTGTGGTAATGACAGGCAGCATGGAGGAGGGGGAGCACAGCTCATTTGTTCAATGCTAATGTGATGGAAAAAAGATGAGGTCAGCAAGGCATCGGAGTCACCAAAGAGAGATTGATTCCAGATCAGATCACACTTACATGAGAAACATGGGTGTAAACGTATTGATTGAGAGCGCTCAGAAATCTTGGGTGCCGTTGGCCAGATTAAAGCTCCCAGAGTCCGAATCAGCAGAGTCCTTCTCTGACAAGGTTGTGATTATCGGGGATCTGATCCCGATAGCTCGTCCCACTGTTGGCCTCAGCATTAACCACCGGTCAGCAATACGTTGCTGGAAATCACACTTGCTGAAGGTGTTTAATTAATAGCTACAAATTCTATTTGCAGGAGTATTCCCTCAGTGCTACACCCACAAGGCAGAACATATAAAACAATGTAGCTTAATTTCTTTGTTATTTACTTGGCAGCGAGTTAAATCATCCAGACGTGAAGCACAAAAGCGGGACAATTGCCCGAATTTGTCTTCACATGTCTCTGTTTTTTTTTGTTTTTTTTCAGTTTGATCTTTTTCTGAATTAAATTTGATAGGAAATTTAAAGCTACGAGAGCGAAACAGCTTCTGTACAAATATCTAATCATTCACAAGGTGACACTTGCAGACCCCAGAGGCGGTCCTCCTTCACAAGTCTCAATGATAATCTGCACTTACTTACATCATTGATTATGTCTCTGAAAGAGAAAGTCCAGTGGGCATTCAATCCCGCTATTGCACAGAGACAGAGAAACACGAAACAAACAAGATTAATAATAGCTCGTGGTGCTTGTCCCCGGGGCCGAGCAGCTAACAACTCTTGACAAAACAGGGTTTAGAACAGCAGATGGATTGTCTGTAGAAATGAAGGGAATGTGCATGGGGAGTGTAATGAAGAGCGCTGGGTGCAGGCTTTTCCCAGAGTCGCCCCGAACGAGTCCATGGAAATTAAATCAGCCTGTGACAGTTCCCATCGACTCACTCCACCTGGGGACAGTGACCACAGATATGAATATACACTAATAAGGCTTTGTTTTATCAGGAGGAATGAGTGCGTTTACTGATCACAGGCAACACTCGTGTGGTTCAATAAAAAGACAACCAGTCCTTGAGAGATTTACCACTGGGACGCCTAAGAAATTGAACATGGGCATCAACATCTTTGCTGGCTGTGATAAGAACCGTGACGTGCATTTATTTATCACAAGGTTGAAGCCACGAAGAAGTCTTGGTTTGTATCTTTGCTGTAGTTTTATCTGACAGTGGTGAAGTTCTGCTTATCAAGTTGATTTTGCTAAAAACCTTGGTCCCCATCAACATGACTGACTACAAAACCAAAATGAATCACAGAATGAAACACTAAAAGTGTTATATGAATAAAAAAAAAGCTACACAAAAGTGTATAGTTCAGACTGGCAGGGATTAAAACTTGGTTCAGCATTCATTTCTTGTAGCTTCTCATTGTGTGCACAAAGAAAGATGTTCTGTAACCTTCAAAGAGGAGTTCTTACTGCAAGAGAAACTTCATGTTTCACAAATCAGAGCTGATTTTGGATAATAAATGTCTGGGTTAGGCTGAAAGGAGTCCCTGTGGAGTCAAGACAAGTATCTGGGAACCTGTTATCTCGTTTAGTCAACCTCCCACTGTCCACTTTCACTCTCATTTTCACATTGTTCACTTTCACTTCTTGTGTCAAGTGCAAACTTAAAAAAAGAACAATTATGCACATGGATAAAATGAACAAAGAGAGAGTTCAAGACAACTGCAACATGATTACAAAGGCTATATGAAAGGTTGAGCACTTGTTTCTAATTTTATTTCCAGGGCTAAACAATAGCTTTAATGTTTAATTATGTGTTTATTTTATTTTTTTATGTTTAATTATGTGTTTTTTTATTTTTTATCTTGTCTGCCAAGTCTGGAACTTCCAATTTTGCCCATGTTTAAATGGATGGGCTTGACAGATGGCAAACTACCCAACTATTTAAAATTAGGATTAGTACCGTACACTGATTTGTAAAGATTTATTTAATGAAATATGGTGTTTTGAAAGAAAGTTAATGTGTATGTGATTGTAATCTAAAAAAAAGAAGACTCTACAGACTAAATAACACTAAATAGCAACAGCAGACTCTATATTAGGCCGGCTGTAGGTTATAAATGCACATGTAATATGAAATACAGACTCATGTTCAGGCTGCTGTTTAATATAGTGTATATACCCGTCCAGAGGACCAGACTTAACTTGTTTTAGATTTTTCTACCTGGATTATTGAGCATGCATCAGGATAATGTACCGTATTATTTTACATTATTAGTGTTTAGCATGTATCTAAAATATTTACCATGTACTGTAGTTTAGCTTTGTTTAGTGTATATCTTAGTGTATATCTTTAGATGCTTGTACTGTATACTGTTTCTTTCTTTCTTTCTTTCTTTCTTTCTTTCTTTCTTTCTTTCTTATTATTATTTTTTTGGTTGCTATTTTTGGGTCTAATTGGGGCCTTCAGTACACAGTTTTGTTCCACCTCATGTAGGCTACCACATGTGATGCAATTACAACAAAGAACCTTGAACCTTGAAATGGTGTAGGAGTGAGACAAAGGCCTTACACTTTTTTTTTTACAAGCATAGATGGGTAAAAAATATTTCAAAACAAAACAGCACAACCCCTTTAAGAAGCTACGTCATTAAACGTCGCTAACCAAAAAGTCCTTTATGTAAACAGACACAATGCCCAATGCATGTATGGAGTGTTCAATAGTTATCTAGTTTGCAACAGACATTGGCTTATAATTTTATGCTTTTTAAAGATCAAGAATCATACACCAAACGAGGCATTATGGTGATTGTTTTAGAACTAAAATAGTTTAAAGTAAGAAATGTGCTATTTGTTCATGCTTGTGTAAAAATTGTTGGTGGTTTGTTGTTGGGTGACCCACGAAAGCGGAGCAGCTAACAGCTAAAGCTAAACCTGGGGTTGCAGGTGACAACAGGACTGGTATGGAAAAGGCACACGTAACCAGAGAAGTTAGGAGGACCTGACTGTGAATGAGAAAAAACAGGGAGCTGAAAGCTGGTTTATACTCTGTGAGAAGTGAAGAAATGTGCACTTGCTCACGTTGCGTTACTGAAATAATCATTTTGTCCTCGCGTTCTGAGCTTTGAGCCCATTCTCAACACAAAGTCCAGTCAGAACTTTTTTCATGCAAGTATGTGTCAGCTATTGTATAATTGGTCAGAACTTTGTTGCAGACGTGTTTACATGGAAAAACGGGTAAAATGCAATGCTATAAATTTGCCTTTATAGCTCTGCTTATAGGAGCAGATAGTCGAGGCTGTTAGAAAATGCAGCCATTTTTATAACTGTGTGTATGCCTCGGATGGACGGTATGTGAATTTGCAAATGCAAAATGGTGTGTAAGTGGAGCAAACATCCGTCCACGGACAGAAGAGTGGAGATTCTGGCAGGAATGACTTCCCAATGTTCTGAGCTGTAGTTTTTCACTGAGTGTGAAAAGGCCAGGTAGTAAAGATCTTCTCAACCCCATCAGTGAGGGGATTTTTTCTTCTTCTTCTTTTACGGAATATGAATCCAGTTGAGTGGAGGGTGATTAGTGAGTGATAACAGGTGGATGAGCGTGTGACAAGCATTACATGGAAGCAGAACTGTGACCATGGAACATGAAAAATGCAGAAAATCAAACCGCTTGACTGAACAGGTAACAAGATTGATGACTAAAACCAAAAGCAATTGGGTAGAAATGAGATAACTGAAACAACTTGATGCATAAAATTGAAAAACAGGAAAAAAATAAAAAATAAACTCAGAACCAGGAAAAACAACTAAACACACCAAAAATCTCCAAACCGCTATAACTTGGTAAAAATACCAGATAGTGTTACCAAAGTAAATACTGTACACTGGAATACATGAAAATAGAAATTACAGGTGCTGTTACAATGATTTAAAAAAAAGGAGAAAATACTTCAATTTGGGATCGATTCATTTTTCCAAGAGTGCGCCTAAAAATCATTAATCAATAATGTTAAATACGCTTTATTCCCTCTTGAATGGGATACAGCATTAGAAACTCATGATGTGATACAGAGTGTCATTTTAAAGTGACCAAAATAAATGTTTTATGTCTTTAATTAATAATGGGGAACTCTTTTTAATTTGCACATGTTTTCATCGACGTTACAGTTCGTTTTATTTCTGTTGATGCAACTTCACATTTCAATCTCACGACTCTCAGCTTGGTACCTCTGCCTGCACCTGACAGCTTCAAAGACTCGCTGCGCAACAACTCCAAGCTGAAGACAGGCGAAGTCAGTAGGTGTTCCAAAAACCCCACCCCGAATCCGTCAGAATAACAACACAGATCTGCTGAATGAAACAAGGCCAGGTAGTATAATCATGAGGCATAGCTGCTAATTTTGGACCCATGTCTTTTAAAAAAACAGAAATCAGAGATCAAATCCAGAAGCTGTCAGGAAACTACACCCACTGGAAGGCCCCAGGCAGCTGGCAACACTGTGCTGATGTGAAGACCAACTGCTCCCGACACATTTAATCAAGTAAGAGGGTCTACATTTAGACAGGCACGGCCAACAGGGAATGTGCAGAAGGTTCTCACGGCAAAATAAAGAGAAAAGGAGAAAAAGACCAACTCGCCTGAACTGGATTGATTCTCTCTCTGTCCTCAATTGAAATTCACTCGCTGCTGCTTAAACACGTCAATAAAGAACAGGGGTTTAGTTTGAGAGCTTCAAACAAATCAGCCCCGAATGTAATTTAGGAGAGAAAAAAAATCTGGAAATGTAAAGAACAATACAAAGTTCAACCAGGTAAATTAAAACACTGGGAAAATATTCTTGTTAAACATAATCGCTAATAATTCTTCTAGATAAAGATACACGATTATGTCAATAATGTGCTAAACTTTACGACACATTTATTACACACTGCCATAAGCATCTGTGTTTAAAGACTGATAATATAATACAAAGACGTTTTACTTTTTAGCCTGTTATAATACCTCAGTTTAATTTCTGACACAGCTGTGTCTAAGTAAAGATGTAAAAACACCAAACTCCATTCTTTTCAGACCTTTAATTAATTAGCAGCAGGATATTTCAAGCTCTTGCATCACTGTAGATTCAAAATAGAATATTCTATTTTTATTTCATTTGATTTGAATATAAATGACTATAATTTGGACATAACTTCAGGCTTTTGAATCACATGGTGAATGCAGCATTAGTGAAAAGGAGAGTCCCAGGAGACACACGGGCTTTGAATTAAAAAAAAAAAATTGTATCTGAGCTGTGTTGGATCTGGAGACGACAGAATGTGTTGGAAAATAATACATGCTGCATGTTTGGAAGATCTTCATAAAAAATGTCCTATTATATTTAGTTAATAAAAGATGTAAACTGTGATTTGTGTCGACAATTCACGAAAACTCAACGTAGACTTCAGAGCAGATCTTGGATGGGGTACAAATATCAGTGCATGGCTGTCTGTTTGTAGGGAAGTCCACAAGCCCAGCAAAACAAGGTGGGAAATGTACTGTGATGGGGTATGCATCCCACAATTTTACTTTCCTTATTCTACTAAGATCATGTGAAACAAAAAAAGACCCTTTTTTGTTTTTATGTTTATGGTTAAAAAGGAAGACACAGCTCAGTTATGCAAAACCTTTGGTTGAAGATGCTTTGAGGGACAGATGAGAGCAGTAGCTGCTACCCCTTGGAGGTTAGAGTTCTGAGTCAGATCCATCTTGCATCTCATTTCCATGTGGAAAAAGGACAGAAATGACCAAACTGCAATCATTTATTTTCTTCAGAGCAGTAGCTTGTAAATCAATGGAACATGTCTGGTGGCTTTATCCATCTAAACTGTTTGGTTTTCCAATGCAGCAAAGAACTGTTTGTCAAACCAGAGAACAACGTTAGCACTATGTTTGTGCAACTACAGATTAGTGCAATGCCAGTGTTACTGGCAATTCAGATTTGCCCAAGGATTCCTTTGCTGTTGTGATATTTATCTCATGAAACAATCATTGTACACCATAGAGGCAACAGACACAAATTTTAAAGGAGGTTCCTGAATCTGCATCCTTGATGACTGCATTTGGGCTATATACCTATACAGCTCATTAGTATCTCATTAGTTGTGACATGGTCCAGGAGCACCTGATTTAAGACCGATTACCATGGTATAGATTTTTGTGGGTTTAACATAACATTGTCTTTGTTTAACCTTTACTCTTATTAGTTCTTTGATTATAGGTTTTAGCACTGTTTGCAGTTTGAATACACTAAAATTAACAATGTCCTATCCAGACACACTAGGAGAATAAATTGTAAGTCCCTCTGAATTATACACAAAGGGGCAATCTGGCTATGAGTGGGTTAATTCCAGGCACTCCAGTTTCCTTCAACACACCAAAAGCATGCATATTCTCAGACTACCAAATATCTAAATGACCCTGAAAGATTATGGAAAACCATCAAATCTCTCTCCAGCAGCTCTCATTCATCCGATCTGTCATCACAACTTCTTGTTAACTCTGTTCCTGTGTCAAATAACACGAGATCCTGAACTGTTTCAACAGACATTTTGTTGCTTCTAGTTCCTTGTTTGCCACAGTCACTTATGGAAAATCAACCACTTCTCCTTTAAGCCAAACATCTTCAATTAAAATCTCTCCCTCATGTCAATCATCAGTAAACCAGACCTTTTCATTTTCAACGTTTTCAGTTAGCGAGGTTAATAAATTGTTAAAAGGTCTAGATTCTAAAAAAATCTGCAGGCCCTGATGACCTTCCACCTTATTTCTTAAGGCTGGCCACTCATATCATCACAGAACCAGTGTCTCACATCTTTAACCTGTCCATGAGCCTATGATTGACTTGCGTCTTGTCCAGGATGAATGCTGCCTCTCACACAATAACCACTATCTCCATAGGCATCAACTCCCCAGAAAAAGCTGATAAAAATAAAATGGATGGATGAATTACATAAAATCCCTGCTTTTCCCAATCATATCACTATACATCAAATCCATCAATGTATAAAAATAATAATAAACCAAATATCTACACATGATCTTGTTGCTGGGAATTAAAGCAAGCAGAATCCAGTTTATAAGAGCTACTATGTTATTTGGGACCAGAATCTGTGCATGAGTGATGTGAGGTCTTAAATTCCTACCATCCCCACCCACACAATCATGGTGTTACATGACCTTCCTTTTAAGCATGAAATAACTAATTACACGTAAATGCATTAGAGAATAAATATTTGAATGCACAGAAGCATGCCTCAGTTGTTTGCACGGAGAAGGGGCAGGACTTAAATCTTCTACTAGGACCACCCATTGGCAATGTTGTATCAATTCTGCTTCAATTTCCAGGTGTGTATAAGGTGTCTAATAATCCATATACTGTATATAAGTCATCACTTCACATTGTGCCGAATCAACACTAATACTGAACGCCAATGTATTGTTATAGCTGTATTGTATCGTTTGCTTATTTTGTATTTTCAGTGTGCTGGATGATCGGTTGTGGTAAGATTCCTTTCAAATCAGCCAAGATGTCCACGTAACAGGATGAAACATTGGACAAAACTGGTGACTTGCTGGTGAATGCATTAAAACCTTCAACAGATGAAGAACTAAACATGTTTTATTCCCATAAGGAGGTGGATCCACCAATGTGGTCAAAAATAAGTTAACGGGTTTCAGAGGAATGTTTGGCTCTGTGGCGCATGGTGGTGACAGATTTTTCCTTCTGCTTACTGCACATTAGAGAGGCAGCAGGCTTGCTGAATGTGTCCCCGGCATGTTGCTTAGTGGAGTTTAATGGCAGGAGGGTGTTGTTGAAGGCTTCATGAGTGGCTAGAGAGTGAGCACTGACTCAAATGAGTAGAATGCACGGGTTTAAGTTATCAAGTAACCAGCCAAGTAAACAGTGCTTACATTAAACTCAACCCCCAATGCTGCCAACTCCTGTATGTGGAAATCTGCTGTTTTATTTTTTTTCAGCAACTATACAGCTATATGCATGTCACAATTATTCATTGTTGTTGTATAATGAGTGTTTTTCCCCAGAACATTCATATGAGAAATATTGTATTCTCTTACCCTCAGGTGAAGCTTCATAAATTAAAGTGAGAATAACACATTTCTCAAGCCTATCAGGTCATGTTCATTATTCAAACAAACAGACATTGGCACAGTTTTCTTAGCCTACAGGTTCTATAGTTTCCCTGAAATCAGTTTAGAGAAGTTGCGTCAAGAAAAAAAAATAGAACATACTGTAAAGACACTGTTCAAAAGTAAACTCTCTTTAGTTATTATACAGAGCAGTTGCATAACACACATTTGCATCTCAGCCAGAAGACCGCTGCTATCTGAAATGACTGGTTCCTTTGTATTTTTTTTTTTACATTTTTTCTTTGGATTTTCTCAGTTACGATAGTTGATAAATAGGTATATAATACAATGTTACATAAAATGAATGTAAAACTAGGTTTCTATATCGTGTCATGACCTCTATCAAAGGATCGTCGATGGCAAGAGCATTGCCCACTTTTTCCATTTAATGAGTCTTTGGCAACATTCACCAGCGATGGAGTCTTTCATCACTCAAGTGACTGCACAATGCATGTAGCTGAACATATGGAGAGTGCTATCAAAGTCTCTTCAGTGGTTTCAGCTGAGACACATCTCATCTACCAACCTAACACAAATGGCATCAGCAGCGGAAAAGAACCACGCCAAAGGAATCTGTATTAAATGCACTTTCTCATAAACACGACGCACAGATGAATCACTGCCAAGAGTCCAGAGAAATACGCTTTGAGTTTTGAGCCAAAATTAGAGAGAACAGGTTTAAGCAATGTAGTGAAAGATGTGCCATTTAAAATCTCTCTGCATTTTCCTGTTACAATGGGAGTCCTGATATTCTACAAGCAAGTCTGTTATTACCTGTTATTATTTTATTAGTTGATGTCATCAGGTCAAATCTGCATTGCATATTTCACCTTGTCACATCATTAGTTTTCATTTAGACACTTTGCATGCTTTTATTTTTGCTTTTCTAACATATGGCATAATAAGAATACCTTTAAGACTTTATTAGTCATTGCAAGAATTTACAGTTTTTTTTTGTTGATATTATTTTTTTTATGCAATTCTGCTATGAAAGATATTGTGAAATCTGCACAGCATTTGTCAATGGTTACTTCACTGACACACCTCTAGTGTAAAAGAGGCTCTTAAAGGTGGCTTTCTGTAGAACAGTCTAATTTTATTTGACCTCTTGCTTCTGTTAACAAGATAAACCATGGAAGCCTCTTGGATGTGCATTTGAGGCATGAAAGAGTTTGAATCAATCTTCACAAGGTGAAGAGTGGTTTAAGAGGTCACTCCAAAGACTATAATTCATTACCTCTGAGCATGGGTGCCCAAGGCTTTGTGTTGGGACCCCTTTTTTTGTAGCATACTGCACCTTCTTGGGCTTACAGGTCTGCCAACTTGGTACCTTGTATTTCTGCTATGGAGTTGATACCCAAGAATATGCATTTGTGCCTGGTACTTGCACAAAATTATGTCAGATGACTCGAAGCTCGATACTCTGGAACTTTCTGAAATACAGTCCAGTACCTATAAAATGTCACTCTGCCTCCCATGCTCTTTGCTCTTCACTACATATGAACACTCAGACTAAATCAGTGACATCTTGTTACATGTTATGGTCATTTCTTGCTCATCCATTCTATTCTAATGTTTCTTTGTCAAATTGCCCAAATTTCCATCAAAACTGAAAAATTGCAGTTGTAACGTTTGTATTTGCTTAGCCTAAAAACACATCTCTGCAGTATTACTCATTGACCTTTGCTGGCTACCAGTGGCAGCCAAAATAAACTCACTAATGCTTGTCTACAGTTTTATTAAAGGTTTATATCCAACTTGTTCATAGAGACTACAATCCTTCTTGAATGGTTAATACTTCCTGAGAAGTTAGATCTGTTGTTTTCACCCTGTCATTTGACACCATTTTCATCTTTGTCTTCATGATGGTGAGATGAGCCCCGTTTTGCTAACTGGTACATCTTTCTCAAACTTTGGCAATTTCTTGAAAACATGTTTCTTCAAGATTCAAAAGAGAGGTGAATCTCTAATATGTACAACATGTCAGACTTTGAACTTCTGTGTTTTTACTGTTTCACTGTCATTTAGATAGATAAATGCACACAGTATTTATAACATAACATCACGCTAATAATTACTTTTCTTCCATGTTAGTTGCTGTGAAAAAAACACAACAACTATGTGCTGATTAAATATGAATGTAAGTGCATTTGTAGTGTAATTTTTATACAGTTTTTTTCTAATGTTCATAAACAGCTATTTAATTTGGACTTCTGTGTTTTTACCGTTTCACTGTCATTTAAATAGATAAATGCACACAGTAATTATGAAATAACAGCAATTTAATAATTGATTTTCTTCCATGTTAGGTGCTGTGAAAAAAACAACTCTGTGCTGATTAGATTTGAATGTAAGTGCATTCACCCGCTTCAGCATTTGTAGTGTCATTTTTTTACAAACGGTTTATTTTATTTTATTTATTTCTAATGTTCATAAACAGCTATTTAATTTGGACTTCTTTCAGGCATGTGAAAACTAAAGTTAAAGTTTGGTTTGTGGAACCACAGACTACAAATAGTTGATGCTATTTTAAAGAGTATTTCAGTGCCTTCCAACCATTTCACATAAAGAGTTTTCAATTTAATCTGAGCTGCTGTGGCTCTCTGGTTTGCTTTAACACCCCCCAATATAAAAATAAAACAAAGATAAAAAATAACTAAATAAATATAACATAAATTGGTGATTTTTGCATTCTAAATCTTCAAACACTAAACTGTATTATCTAACCAAGTAGAAACAGTGTTTTGGTAATTAGATTATTTTTCAGTATTAAAAGTACTAAATTCAGACACATATTTATTTGATTTTTTATTTTGAAAATACAAAATAAAGAAAAAAATGATAACATCAATTTTTAGTTGTAAAAAGAACAACATCTTGGTATTTTATAACAACAACACAAACTCTGTATTTGTTTCTCTGGTTCCTGAAAAGAAAATCGAATGATCCAAACAGACACCATGAGCTCGTTTATCGATCTGATAATGGTCTAAGAATAAAAGCTGTTGCAAATGTACAACAACATACTTGATTAAAAATGAAAATGATAATCATTTTGTTCTATTTTGGTCTCATCCGTCCATAAAACATACTTCTACAACCTTCTGGCTCGTCCACGTGATCTTTAGCAAACTTTAGATGAGCAGCCATGTTCTTTTTGGAGAGCAGCCCTGCCATGCACACCATAGTTCAGTATTCTCCTGTTGTTGGACTCATGAACATCAACATTAGTCAATGTGAGAGAGGCCTTCAGGTGCTTCTGGGGTTCTTTGTAACCTCGATGTCTATTACCCGTCTTGCGCTTGGAGGGATCTTTGTTGGTCCACCACTCCTGGGGAGGGTAACAATGGTCTTCTTGAATTTCCTCCATTTCTACACAGTCTGACTGACTGTGGATTGGTGGAGTCCAAACTGTTTAGAGATGGTTTTGGAACCTTTTCCAGCCTGATGAACATCAACAACTCTTTTTCAGAGGTCCTCAGAAATGTCCTTTGTTCGTGCCATGATACACTTCAACAAACATGCTGAAGAACAGACTTTGATAGATCGCTGTTCTTTAAATCCAACAGGGTGTCCACTCACACCTAATCATCATCCAATGGATCGAAAACACCTGACTCTAATTTCACCTTCAAATTAACTGACAATCCTAGAGGTTCACATACTTTTACCACTCACAAATATGTATCATTGGATCATTTTCCTCAAAAAATAAAGGACAAAGTATAATATATTTGTCTCATTTGTTTAACTGCGTTCTCTTTTAGGACTCGTGTGAAAATCTGATGATGGTTAAGGTCATATTTATGCAGAAATATAGACAATTATAAAGGGTTAACAAATTTTAATTTTCAAGCAACACTGTGTGTGTGTATATATATCCATATATACATACAAATATATACATACAAATATATATATAT